>OFHS01000315.1:16705-31599 GCA_900245855.1 Calvadosia cruxmelitensis
AATTTGTGGGGAAAATTTATTGGTGCATGGGTTGTTCATATGAACAGTACTGGTCATGCCTGCGTATCATGTGACTATCACGTGTATACGCTGATTACGTGACTATCGCTGTTGTGCATAATACGTTCTTTGATAATCTGTTAATGAGATCTTGTTTCAAGTGTCATCGTGCTCGGTTGCGTTACATGATATTTGACTTTCATGTTACGGCTGCTGGTTTGCATTTAAAGGCCTAACAGAACTGTGCCAAGACAATAAAATCAGCCATTGTCGTCCTCTGATTTCAGGTATGCCTTTCAACACAATCCTGCTTTACAGCCCAGGGCCATCATGGTACTTGGTTGCATCACCAAGCAGGCCAATGACGTCATGGTCAGGAATCTCTTGCAAATACTTGTCAAGGTAGGTTGACGCTACCCGTTTCCATGGTAACTATGCCGTTTCCACTGTTGGGCGATTGCCGTGTATGATTCCCTTTATCAGCGTTAAGGCCTATTCACATCACTAGGTAACGTAAGAAAATTTCCGTAAGAAAAATTTCGAGAGTATTCACATCGCCAAAGTTTTTAACGTAAACAAGGCGGGAAGTCAATAAACCTCTCGTTGTAGACAAAGGGTTAAACAGTTTCTCCAGCTCAGTCTTCAACAAGAAAATTCACTTCAGAGCATGAAATGGAGAACAGACGAAGGTAAAATCCGTCTCTTGTCTATTGAAGACAAGTTTGGGAATTTCAGGCCTTGTGACGGTGATCAACGAAAGTTACGAGTTCTTTCAGATAAGTAAGGAGCGCCCAATTCCACGGAAATCTGCTCTCGTGCACTCTAAGTTTCTTCCTGGTGTTCTTTCTCTTTGTCACAGTAATAATATTTTATCAAATAACAACGTGCTGAAGGCGGATTTTAAACATTTCAGAGCCGCCGTGGTCTACCATTTTCGATTGAGAAGGGTGAGAACATGCAATAAAAGGAAGTAGACTGGGTCGAAACCTCAGCGGAGCAATCTGATTGGTCAACGCCAAATTTTTCTTACGGCAGAACGTAAAAAGTTGAACTCAACCCAAGTCGAAATTTTCTTACGTAAAGTACAAATTTCCCCTGAGATTTTCTTACGTTACGTTACGGCAGGGATGTGAATCATAAAAATTTTCTTACGCTAATTCAATTCTTACGGATTTTTTCTTACGTTTCCTAGGATGTGAATAGGCATTTAATGAATAGCACATTCCGAGGCTTGGATTGCACTATATTGAATAATCTAACAGAGCGGTGTGATTCTTTAACGGATAGCCTGTTGAACTACACTGCTGGCTCTGGAGGTTTCGCGTCCTTGTCGTGGAGCTAGGGCGGGGTCGGCGCCCTGTTCCACAGTATGATGGTGAAATGGATTTCTGGCAACTGGGTCCTTGCGCAAACAGTACCATGGGACTGGAGCAGTTGCGCTTCTCCAGCTCAACTTTACAAAATGTTTGGGCAACCAGACTTGATGGCTACAACAACAACAACAACAACAACTACACTTCTACACTGCTTATCCAGTATGACCCCGCCCCGCTTTAGTGAAGTGAAATAACTCTACTGAAGAAGTGATATGACTTCGACCCGATCTGATTTTCTAGCGGAATGGAGTCAATATCATCAGCTGGATTGGGAACATTTTGATGATGAAGTCAAACCTGCATTAGCGGCCACCCCTGTAGAGCAGCCACCTGTGGTATAAAGATCACTCTTTAAAAACCCCAATAAGACGATTCCTATAGCAATCAACCTGGACAGAAAGTCCACCTGTCTATAAAGGTCATTTTGTCAGGTCCCAAAGGTGACCGTTATAGATAGGTTTCACTGTAGAACAAACCAAGAAGGCTTTGGGCAAGGCCCCAGTTGCTGTCGAACAATGGAATTGACCGTTCGATTCTGATTCGATTTTAGCGGAGCGTCGTAGTATAATTCAAATCGATCTAGTATGATTTTCAATCCGCTCCGATATCTTTCCAGTATTAAAGAGTTACCACACGGTTTCCATGTTTGGATTCACTTTTTCTATAACATGAGTGACGTTGGAAGACACTAGTAAAGCGTAAGAAACGCACAAGAAGTAGGCGAGTGCGTTTTATCTTTCCGAGTGTGTTCCACTTTCCCAAGTGTTAGGAAAAGTGAATATAAACATAGAAACCTTTTACTAAAACATCGTAAACAACAGCAGCACGACGTGTTTACTTGGGCGTTGATGAAAGTGCTCAAAAAGAACTGAGCCTGTTGTTTTCAAGAAACTCTCTGTTGTTCACACTGAACAACTATTTTCTAGCTAAGAATTGTTTTCTAAGTTGTTTCAAGTATCAATTTTCTTAAAATAAGACTTGGTCTATAGAAGAACAATAACAATATTCATATTTTGATTAGTAATTTATGGCTTACTGTGTGGACAAGCATTTGTTTACTAGATTTAAGAATAATAATCCTTGAAATGAGAAAGTTTGTTCTTAAAATGGGAACAATGTTTTTTGCAGTGCAACGCTCAATCCATGAAATGAAGGGTGCTAAAGGGGTTTTATCTGGATTTCCCAATTTTTCATAATGAAACAATGACTCGACTGGAAAGGCTCATTCTTCAAGAAATAGAAACAAAACAAGATTGAGCAAACTGCCAATCTTCTGCCAGCCTTCTACTTAGTTTTTTCTACTATTCGCTGATCTCTCAGTACAATAGACCATTTTCACAAGCTACCATTTTGGAAAAAGCTAGTGCATTATGGGGAAGGTTGATGTCTTTGATTTCGAAATACGGAGAAAATTGTATTTGATACTGATGCAGATTTGTTCAAGCTGTGCCACTTTCCTTTAAACACATGATTTTCGTTAATATTCTGGGTCAGAAAACCAGTTTCTTCGCTGCTTCAGACACTCAACTTGCCCCATAATGCACTGGTTTTACCCATAATGGTAGCTCGTGAAAAAGGTCTATTGATATCATGCCCACTTTCTGGATAATGCATCAACATACAGTCAAACCTGTATTAGCGGTCACCTCTATAGTCAGTCGGACAGAGACAGTCCATAGGTCATAAAGCTTCAGAAACGTACACTGAAGATAGTAATTGTGTGACTGCCATCAACAACATCAGCTAAAACTCACTTATCGGACTGCGTGAGACTTTAGCAGAATTGGTGCCAGACAACCAGCCCCAGTTCTATAATAATCCAGAGAGATAATGGTGATGCTGTCGATTAGGCTTAACCCAGACCACGGAGGAAATTACGGAACATTTCCAAAAATCATAGACCTGTCTAGCAAATTAAAAATAAAATTGGCATAGAAGACTGAATGATTCCAGAACATATGGGACGTCTGGAAAGTGGTAACTGTATACTGTCAATACTTACACGGCGAATGAGCTGCATTCATGTACCACATTACAACGTGTAGCAAAATAGTAAGCTACAGACAGTGACTATCTAAAAGTAAAGGATCTTGAAGATCATTAGTTTTATGAAACGTAATATTTATACTGTAAACCGTATTTTGTCATATTTTTTTGCGGCCCAGCGAAGGGCGAACAAATATATTATGAGCAATACGTTCATGGCTGTTAGGATCCTAACTTCTAGACATTGAATTCATTGTATTACTACTTCGGTATAGGCGGTTGGCATCTACCAAGACAGCCAATTGGTTGCCTCTATCATCATGTGTCTGACACGCCTCCAGCCTCAACTGAAAACGGTAGGTCGTCACATCGACATCATTCTCGTTGGTCGTTCGTGTTGTGTTCGGTTGCATATTAAGCTGCTGCGCTGTTTTTCATCAGGAGTCTCGGTACCACAGGGCGCTCTTCTGGATTGCCATTGGTGTCCTGCAGGTCAGTGCTTGTTTATGTTATAAAAGAGGGATGTATGTTTGATGTGGGGGCCTGTTTAAGATTCAGGACTGAATCTCGAGTCCACTCCCGGACTATAGCACAAGCTCACGAATGAGATTGGATTGTAAGTTGTAACTTCGATGCAACGTTCAAATAGCATTTATTGCGGACAGGCAAGGAAGGGTGTAATTTGGGTTCAATCGTTTTCATATATTCTCAGGAATTTCTAGGGTATAGGTTTGTAATTTACTGATATTTTGGATCTGGTTTTCTAGTTTCGCTGGAACTTTTAGGGTATAAGTTTACACTTTTTAGGAACGTTGGGTCCCCTTGGTCCCATGTGCCAAATTGATGTCACCCTTTCATTAGTGCATTTTTGTTCGTTTTCATCGTTGATTTACTTATGACATGACATGTCAGAGTTCAATGCGGATGTGATATAAATCAGAGCCTCAAACAATAGATATGCCTACGGTATCGCTTAGGTTCAAGACGGATCTTATCAAATCCTACTTAATTCTGTGCGATTCTATGCTTTTTAATGAGAATTTGTCGCAAATGGCCGCAGTTGACTATGCTTGTTCTTGAGTTAGCCCATACTCGAGTGTATAGTAGCTTTCCCCCTAGGCGATGCCAGAGGTTCTAGTTCAGCGTTGCTTTGACATAGACAAAAGCAGGAAAACTCAGCGGATCAATGGATAGCGACGGACTTAAGGAATGACGGGTGTGGGATTGACAGTGAAGAAGCAGTAACGAAGCAATGATCGCGTATAATGCGAATTGCTCTATACTCAAATTGTAAAATGGCGAATAAAGTGAAAAAGAAAGAAATCGCATCAACTGAGTGAATATGATGGCAGTGATCAGTCCTCACGCGCAAATGCCTGCTCTAGGCGTTGTCAGACTATCGCCTGCCTTTATTCAACTACATTTGTTATTTCTGCTTTCGTTTTAGTTGACAGAGATCTCGCTTTTTCCTTGTGGTTTGGCTTTGCTTGAACAGAACCTGAACACATTGGATGCACACGGAGCCTTTGACGAACGGGTGAGAATTTGGAAGAGGCGACTAGTGCTAAACGGGAAGGAAAACCTGATTAGCGTTTTGCGAAGAAGATTTCTCGTGATATGTGCATGCAAATTGGTGTCTGGTATTCATTACATTTTACTTTTCACGGCCGATTTCAGTTTCAGCATTATTTTGAATTGTTTTCCAATGAAATTAATAATTTATCTTCTAGAGTTCCAAATTTATTGAATTCGACTGTTTAGGTTGCGTGTTGGATACCTTGTGTGTTGAGTTTTCGTATTCGTTTGTAGAGTGTCGGTGATGTATTGATGGAAGTGAGGAAGGAGCATTCGATCGATTGGTTTTGCAAACAAATGGACCACATCGTCGGCCTGAGCTTCACCACACATTTCAATTTTGCACTCGCCTCACATGTCATGAAAGGTACCGTGAGATATTATTGCTTCCTTTTTACCAGATATAGAACCATCTGTTTGGGAATCTACAATGGCGGGGGTTGTACCCGCAAGAAAACGTTTAGAGTTTCTCCACGCAACGAGCATTTCGACTGCATATAAAACAATATGGTGCCAACTGCCATGTTTGCTGCAGCAAATCCTTCGTATCCTTCCTCTCACAGTAAGACAGTAATATTCATATTGTACAGAAGAATCCCNCCCCCTCCCCCTCCTGGCTACGCTACTGGAAATCTATACAATTAACTATCGTTTCCTGCCGTTGAAAGGGGATGGGTCAACAATAATCGTCTGGTGGGAACGGTGTATGGTAATGTACCTCGTACTGTGAACGTTGTAATTTCGATTCCGTATTGGTTAAAATCATTGCGCACAGCCATCGTGAATTTCGGTGTGGTAATCTTGCGATTGAGTGGAAAAATAACATAATGTTCCAAGAAGGAAGTAGCATAATCCATGTTCGAAGCCAATAGGGTGCTTAACACATATATCCTATTCGACGCCTGGGTCGTGTTGATATCGTCATGTTGTGTTTTCTGTTGAGTTACTTAGATGCTGAATTACCAGTTATGAAGACTATGATGTGGTTATGTTTTATTCGCTCCAGGCCTACATCATCCGTTTGCCAAGACAAAGTCATCGGCTGTTCGTGTGCTGAATTTGATGCTGAATATTTGCAGTAAACACAGACCAGGGTATGCCTTGCATAACTGTGAATACCAGTCCACGCTGCTTATAAGTAAATCGGATATATGCAAACACTTTCAAAATTTTGATGTAGTATTGTACTACTTAACATGATTTAGATCGGATAAATCTAAAATCAGCTTAAATTCAAACAGTTTCGTAACAAAAGCCTTCTTCGTATGAGCTGTTTCGCTACATTAGCTAGTTTAATGTTCGTCTGTAATTGATTAGAAATTACAGATATTCGAAAGTAAATAAAAAGCAATGCGATGGCTATGTAAAGCTATACCCGAATGACGTAGCATTTCCTTGCCAGCCTTCATTTGGAACACTGCTATTTCATGGCATAAGGCTATTTCTTATAATAATATTTTGTGTTGAACATCGTTAGTGTTGGGATTCAACTTTCTGATTGTCACTCGATCGAGCAACTGATTTGCACTGTGTCAACACAAGTTCTGTTTATGTCTCACGAGATGTAATCGAGATTTTACTTCGTCTTTTTGCATTATGAGAAGTTATTTGACTGTTTTTTATTACAGAAAGGACAAGTTTGCTGTCACCGGTGAATCGTTGCCTTATCTTGCCGGTGCGTTTTCATTGTGGCTTTTCAGTGTATCAATGCTGTCAACATTTGCCTGTTTGTCGTCTGTTCGTTAATATCGGGGGTGGGGGACCTCCATATGTGGGATATAAGGGGATGTGTCACAGCTTATGGCTGCCTTTTCATAATATTGGAGAACGTTGGGTATATACTTGGGGAATTTCGCGTACTAATGCAATACGGTATCAAAATACTTCTAGAGGCAGGTGTCCTTTGTAAGACCAATATGCTGTGTGAGTACTTGCGTGAAACGTTTGAACAAGTGCCAAGTTTTGGGTATGCATTTTAAAATACAGTATGCAATTGAATTTTATGGGTGTTATGCTTAGCATTTGATGAAATTTTTGGGTATCATTTTTACGATTTCCAGAGAATGTTTAGGTCTTTTATTATACGTTGCACACCCCGTCCGAAATATGTTGACGTCACCCCCGGGTTGTTAGTCTCTCGCCTTGTTCAGTTTGTCAAATTGACTGTGTGTTTGCTTCAGGTTTATCATCTGGCGGTCTTATCGTGATGGCTTTCTCATCGTCTTGACATTCTGTCTTCTTCCATTGTAGCATTGCTGCCTCTATCAGAAGAAGTTCGATCTCGTCTCCATGCGGAGGGTCACGTGCCGAACCCTTTGACAATGACGCTGAGTCGATTTAGCAGCACTGAAAGCCTTGACAAGACCTCTAAACATGTTTCCATCTTCATCACGACGCCCGTAGACGACGCAGATGACGAACGAAACAAAACGCTGTGGCCAAGCATGTGCCATAATCTATTACTCGATCCAGGCACACTCAACGACAAACTAACGCAAGCATTGCTCTTCGTAACGTTGGTAAGGGTCAACCTGATTGTTGCATGTCCCCAAATGCGCGGTGGGCTACTGACGTCACAACACCGCCAACAGCAATGACTGTAGGATGATATGTGGAGTTAATATGGGTGATAACTGTAGGACATACCACCAATCAAACCTAGTTTAAGACAAGCTTTTGAAGGCTCTACTTATTGATTGATGCTCTCCTCAGATTAAGCGAAAGCACCCTTGCTCAAAGGATGACCCAGATCATTTCCAATGTTGTCATGTTGCTAACTTTTGCCATTGTTGTTGCATTTGTATCCATCTGTCATATGTACATCACCACAGTGATTGAATGTCTTGATTTTAGACAACACTTGTTGAGTTTACGATGGATGATGCCGAAGCACGTGTTTTATACGAAGTGCTTGCGGAAGCGAGCATCGCATACCCTGAAGTGTTCTCAATATGGTAAGTATTTGCTTCGCGTGATTATTTGTGCTGTTGACTTGCTAGCGTTTTGACGAATGCTCGATGCAACTGACGGCACGGGTATGAGTTTATTGTGTGTATGTTTTTTAATTGCATATGATTACGTAGATATATTTGTTAAATCGTACTACTGTATTCCAGTTTAATCCGCTTGAATGCAATTCGGACAAGTGCAGATTTTGCGAATAATTTTTTGTAGTATTTTCCGACATATCGGTTTGTAAACTTTCGTCATCACTTCTGGTGAGTTCAACTTCGGAGCTTCCCTGGCAGCTGTGGTTTGCACTCCACTGGATTACGATACACGGCACTAGGTTTCCCTGATCTTTTATCAAATTAATCCACAAGAAACAAAGGCGTCATTGCAGCTGGCGTCTTATACCTGCTAGATTGCGGGAGATTTTTATGGCATTGTCCGTGATGTTTTTCCAGTCACAAATCGTGAAGATATGTGAGTAATGATATAAGAGGGTACTAATAGTTTATTCTGACAGAGATTGGTTCTCCAAATGAATTGATATTAAGCAGGCATATTAACCGAGTGATATTTACAGGGCCAGTTTGCACTGTACAGTGAAACCTGTCTATAATGGTTACCTTTGGAACCTAAGGAAAATCACCTTTATGGCCAGGTGGCCTTTCTGTCAAGGTTGATTTCTATAGAAAGTGTCATTTTGGGTTATGAAGCGTGGCCTTTATTCACAAGTGGCTGCTCTATAGAGGTGGCCGCTATTACAGGTTTCCCTTGAGCTCAAAATGTATTATTTATTTCTCGAGTGTTTAAAAGTAATGTTTTTTGGTTGTATATCGAGTGCTAGCTAGTGGAACAAAAACGCCGACAGTGAACAGTAATAATTGGTGTAACTGAATTTGGAAAACAAAACGAAGAACGAAAACACCTTAGCTGTTGTTGGTGTTCCTTCCCAGACCCTTTCATGAATGTGGTTTTCACTGCAAAGAAATAGTGCAGCGGTACATGGCGCATGCGTATAGCTCGGTATTTGCTTCTTATTTCAGCTTTGGCATTCTTCATCGTAAGTTGTGCAACACCTTATCACACAGCGATGATCCAATCACGCTTGCTGCAGTGCAGACGATTGTCCAGTCAACATCAAAGACTTCCGTCGAAAGTCAAGGCTTGACAATGGAGTACCTGCAAGGTGATTGCTAGAATTGAGCTTTTGTTACTGCAATCTACTATCTGCGAAACCTATACTTTATATACGAGCCAATGATTTCATGTGCTGCTTTTTACATATTCGAGATTTTTAGCTGTAAAATGCTGTTCGCATTTCCGTGGTTCTTTTGCATGTGTAGAAGAACGAATGGCGCTACTATATGCCTATATGATCAACTATATCGTAGCCGATGTATGACATTTAATTAAGACGATAAAATTCAATAATAAAATTACCAATAGACCATGCGCAGTCCCAATGCATGGCGGGATGCACTTGTTTTTAGGCACGTGACTTTGAGCTGAAATCTACAATTTTGACAACCAAGAACAATCCTTGAAATTGACCATCATTGACAGGAATACGGCTTACTGCGTTGCAAACAAAGCAATTTCCTGGCGTCTTCACCCGTGGCAGAGGTCAACTCACATATATACCGACATGCATTGGGACTGCGCATAGTCTACTGATAACGTTACGTACAGTATTGATATGTAAATGTGCCTCGTCTTGTTGTAGCCTCGTTTTTAGCTTGACCGCATGTTCGATTATTTTATCTGCGATTGATAGCACCCGATTGTGTTCGCTGTTGGCGTGCGTTGTCCTTAGCGTGTTACTTAATGTTTGTAGTCATAACAGATAACCTTGATATCCAACCATATCGGAAACCACTTTTCCAGTTTTCGTATCGGATCGTGTAAGTACAGATATGGATAGATAGATCATAGATTGATATATTTTTTGATCAGTTCAAGTTAAGGTACAATATATATAGTTCAAAATACAGTACAAACAAATTACAGACTTGAAATCGATCTGGGAAATCCCATAAGCACATATGCTTGTTTATTTGGGAGACCCGTAAGAGATCAGATCGGGTCGGAAATTTTTTATCAAGCAGCACTGTTATACGATTATCTTCGAACTTTTTGCGAAACTACGAATGATTTTATTTGTTCGCAGCTTCTGGATTCTCTGGCCTTCATGTATTCCCTGGGCCATTCATCGAAGTAAGTAGTTTGCTGGTTGTGAACTTGTGATGCGACTGAAACAAGATAAGTGTTCAGGATCTTGTTAGTTATAAATTATAATACTAACGAATCACAAGGCGTGTCCTGGTAATCAGATTTATATTTTTAATCTCTCTGGTTAGATACAGGCAGACAAAGATATTTTTGTGTAACCCGCCAAAACGGAACAGAGAGAGGATTAATGCAAGAGGCTTACTGACATGAGAAGGAGGCTATGAACAGTTGTGTACGCTGCACTGTTAGAATAAACAACAGCAGTAGATTGAAATATAGTAACTCACTGGATCTATTCTATTTGATATGAGGATGAAAGAGAGGGGGATTTAGCGAAGCACTTTCATTCATGCATGTTGCTATCTAATTTTCTATTTCAAAAACCTTTTCTAAGATTGAATAGCCGGACAGTCCAGTTTGTGCGCGAAATCACACACACTCTAATTCTGATTAAAGAATGTATGAGGCATGGGCCTTTGTTCCCTTGCATGTCAGCTCTTAGTAGCAATTCAGGTAGAGCGGTGTTAGGCTAAAAATATAGAACTTCGCAGAAAATATAGAACTTCGTGAAAGATTATAGTGCTCCAACTTTAGATATTGCGGACAGCGGATTTGTCTCAAAAATTTTACACGAGGGGTTCGCATTGAGAGTGCACGGGGTTTCCCTTGCGTAGATTAATTGCGTAGACATAGCTGTCTAGACGTAAACTTCCTGATGCAACAATCAAACATAGTGATGGAACACCTTGCCTTTCACTATCCGAGGAAATTGCCCGTTGGAGTGAATATGCATGCAACCTCTTCAAGTCTGATCTGCTGCGCACTAAGCATCCAATTCCTGATCTAGCCACCCTGCCCCTCCCTGCTGACGAAGTTCGCAATGTAGTTTTCAAATTAAAGAATGGGCGCGCACCTGGACCTGATTTCATACAGTCTAAATTCATCAAGGCTATGATGGATGAGGATGACCCTATATCATCTTATCTGCGATTCATCGTGCTGTGAACAAGATTTGGCTCACAGGAAGGTGGCCATCCTCAGCCACGATTTTTAAATATGTAGCGATCTACAAGAAGGGTGATACGGAGACAGTGAACTAGAGGACACTGGCTCTCATCAGCCATGCTAGTAAAATCATGCTTAGGATTCTCACTGACAAGCTGTATGCTGTGACCAAAGCAGGCAGCAAAAGCCCCGCTGCATCTGGTATTTGTTGATTTCCGTAAGGCTTTCGACTCAGTCTGTCACAAACAGCTGCTTGAGATTATCGAGGATTTCGGTGTGCCCAGTGAAGTTACATGCCTAATTGCTGACCTGTGTTTCAATGCTAGTGGTATACTTGTTTGGAAAGGCTTGGCTACCCCTATGTTCAAAACGCCCGTGGGTGTTCGTCAAGGCTGCCCCCTATCTCCTGTTCTCTTCAGCCTCTATGCTGAGGCTATGATGAGAGAATGGTCCGTACGGAGTCAACGCCTAGTTATTCAGCCACCTGATGTTGATGGAACAGTCTTTGCCGAGATGAGATATGCTGATGACCTCACCCTCTTCGGTAGAACAGCATCCGATGCTGCAACTATGCTGGCAGAACTTGAGGAAGTCGCAGCTGTCTATGGTCTCCACCTGCACCTTGGTAAAACTGAACATCTGCCGATCAACTCCTCCAGAACTCCTCTAAGTCTGTTAGCCTGCGTGGCAATACAATCAAACAGGTGTGTCTTCCTTCAAGTACCTCGGGTGCAACATCAACAACATCATGGATGATTTGCCGGAGATCAGGAGCCACCTTGCCATGGGTAGACAGGCTCTCAACTAGTGCTCCTTTCTGAAGAGAAGCCGCGTCAATGCGGACACCAAGCTGCACCTCGCACGGGCATTTGTCATGGCAGCTGCCATCAGCGCTTTTGGTCGTGACGTATGGAGGTCTGTCCTTGGAATCAAATGGAGCGATTTTGTTTCCAACGAGGCACTGGAATGCACATTGGGGGTCGATGGTGTCTGACCGAAGAGTTGGTGATGAGTCGACAGTACAGCCGGCTTTGGCCACTTTATGCGCCATACATCTCATCCCTCGTTAATAATATAAGCAGCTTGCCAAAGAGCTATCGTCGCACTCCAGGCAGACCAAGGCAGCGCTGGATAGACGGGCTTCGGCGATGGTGTGGCTTACCAGCATCATCCCAACAGCACCGTGTCGCAGTCATTCCATGGAGTTGCGAAATCATCATGGCCGCCAAAGCGCCAGAGGCGTACAACGACCTTAATAGTAGTAGACTCATTAAACTGTAGTAGCTGCATTGAGTTTTATTAATTGAGTATATTTTTGTCTTTTTTAGATTGGTGATCCTGCTAGCGCTCCTCAGATGTTCTCTCGTCTTGTCGACGCTGTCGTTGAAGTGTTCACTCCTTCTGCGTTGTCACCGGAGGCAAGATCTTCGTCGTCCCATTTCTTCGGTTTACCGCACGCTGATAACGAAGAAGGCACAACACTTTCCTCGTCACTGAACGCCATATCACAAGCGAAAGGCACTTCCACCGAAGAAGCATCGCCATTGAAGCGTATAGGATCATACACACCAAGTAAAATCCATTCGAAAAAGCAGCAAAGTGCACGACGAGCGCCACCTCCAACACCATCAGGAAAACGCTAGATAATTCTAAACAATCCAACAGGGATTTCCCAGCAAACGCAAGACGTCTAGACGACGTCCACACGTCGTAACAGCGTCCATGAAACGTCGTCATGACGTTCACACGACGTGCCCACGCCGTTCAGACGTAGTAACAGCGTCCATGGGAGGTCGTCATGACGTCTTGTGTTTCCTGGCTTCGACTTAATTGAACACTGTCACAATTATTCCTTCTAGAAAATAGGAAATTTACCCTTGACGCATCACCTATTTAAGGAAGAGGTGTATTTCATCAGAAGAACATTTATTTTTTTGTAGATCTTCAGGCGTTTTACACGGCTTTATTTGGTCGACCTATTCTGGTTACATCTTGTATATTTTCCTGATCACGGGATATGATGCCTTGTAAATATGGAAATTTATTCAAAATATTTTGACATCGCATTATTTTATTTACCAACTTTTGATACGATTCTTGTAAGGAATGATGTATTTTAATCATGATTGTAATATTTGTTGTAAGCGAACGTTGGACAATTGACCATCTTTCTTTGTTGATTTCCTTGTGCCTTTCTTTACTGTTCCAACTGTATGTGATATTGCTGTTGGAGATAGCACTGTTCATCGGAGCAGCCCGTTCCTTCTATGGCTAATTACATTGCTGTAGATTTTCTGCCGCAGAGAACGGGAACTTACAGTAGCAAAATCATTACAGCCAAAATCACGACACAACAAATCAAAATACGTAAAAACGTAACATAACTCTACGTAACGTAGCATAACTTATTACATTACTCTATGTGATAAAGATAGATAGATATCAGTATATTTAAGACATATAAACACCTTAATACAATATGTGGTTATAATAGTTTATTTGTAACTAGCTACATTTGTAGGAAAGTATTTACTAGAGGAACTCAATTTTACAGCAGTGGTAATGAGTCCTGTACTAGAAGCAAGGTACCAACATACGTAGCACTTTGGCTGTAGTCTGCTATAAATCTCAAGGAAAACTTACTTACTTGCAAGTGGGGGTGTAGCTCAGTGGTAGAGCGCTCGCTTTGCATGCGAGAGGCCCGGGGTTCGATCCCCCGCACCTCCAGCTTTTTATCCAATTCCTTTCTTTGGTTTACATGCTCTTGTTTGCTCGATCTGTACCGACAACTTCAGAGCTTTGTTCTTTAAAAGTGCATTCGAGTTCGATTTGAAACGTATTTAAGTTCTGATTCTCAATTTTTACTGGTATATGTCGATATCAACCTCGAAACAAAGCGTCCTGTCAAAGCTCATCACGTGAATGACATGAAACGGGTGATATAAGATTACTTTTTCAACTGCATTTGAGCATCTGGACTGCTCTTAGCATCTATTGAGAAGTCGTTCGAACATCTATTTAGTTCCCAGTAATACAGTCAACCTCTATTAGCGGCCACCTCCGTAGAACAGCTACCTGTGTGTAAAGGCCATTCTTCGTAACCCCTACATGACACCTTCCATAGAAATCTACCTGAAAAGAAAAGCCATCCGTCTATAAAGGGTCATTTTTCTCAGGTCCCAGAGATGACCGTTATAGGCAGGTTTCACTGTAGTACCTACACTACAAACAACGAAAACGATCAACGTTCCTACTTAATCAAGGAACAAACAACAATAGGAAAACAATAGACAACAACAACAACTGATGACAAAAATGCAGTCCACACAAGAGGACATTTCATATGCTAAAACAATCATTTAACAGAATTCTATAACGTGGCTAAAATACTGCCTGAATGCTCAGCAAAAGAAGAAAAAATAGGTTCTGTATCGATAAGCTGCTTTTTCCACAGTTGCCCGGCATCCAAAGAAAAACGACGAAATAAGGCATATCGCAGAACGGTTCGATTGACAGCTGTAGATGATCAAAGGTCTTTGTAAGTGCTTGGATGATGTGATTCACGGTTCAGTGCTAAAGGGTGTAGATGGGATGTTCTTCTTGAAGTTTCTTGCACAGTTGTCCTTACCCTACATAAACAGAAACATACAATGAGTTTGTGGCAGTAGAAATTCACAGGGAAACAAATAGTGTTAAATGGCCACTGATATGAGATTGTATTTGGCTGAATAAATGGAGGAACTAGTTACTAGTTTTATGAATGATGTGTTAACC
>OFHS01000315.1:31693-43660 GCA_900245855.1 Calvadosia cruxmelitensis
GTGTTGCTACTTTTGACTTGTTTCGAAAACGTGTATACACGTCTATAGCAGGACAAGGGTTAAACAATAAACATAATGCTCAGCTTGCTTTTTACCAATTTGATTGAGAAATGTGCTTTTAGGACTACAAATTGTCAAGGAAAGCAACAATTACGAAAGAAAGTGTACTGCAACGAGAGGAACATCCATATGCTAAAGTACCACATGGACCAATTCCGTTGATCTAATAAATTGCAGGTAAGAGTTGTTAATGGCATAGTTTGAGACGTGCTACTCAATAATTAAATCTCACCTCAGTAAAGGGGAGAGCGACTTCTTCCATTCCATCTAAAGTAATGCAATGAAGTAATAGAAAGTTTAGTTTGAAATGTAAAAACTTCTGTATTGACTCCTGACCTAAGTATCAACTACAGAGAAAGCCAGCTGAGTAATCCCATTAAACTCAACGTTTTATTTTTCAATCAACTACTCAGCACACCAAGTCACTAACTACTAACTAGAGATTGGAATAACCTTTGGAAAATTTCTGCGAGGGCATATTTGCAAATGTTAACCATGCTTATAGCGAATCAACACTTAACAAAAGATGTCAGTAGAATCTCCAAATTTGACAGGCTCCAGGTCTACCAATATTTACAGCTTAGCGTTCCAGACAATTAAGTTCTTTGACAAGCAGAGGCTCGCAAAAAAACTTCTTCACAATCTTCCAGTTAAGAAAACCCAAGTGCATTTTATAGGGCAGGTTGATGCCTCTGATTTAGGAATACAAAGACCTGGATTCTACAGTCATTGATATATTCAGGTTGTAATAGCTTGCCCATCCTGTGCACCACTAGAATACGACTACCGTGTTTTCACGAGACTTGGCTCCAAGATTTGGTTATTGCTTTCTTTAACACCCATGCTGCCAATCCCGTATTTATACGGGATAGCTCACACCCCGCCAGCAGGCCAATCCCGTATAAATACGGGATAGCATGCTGACGTCTTCTGGACACGCTCATAAGGTTATGGGACGCATCATGTGATTCATTCTTTGTCTGGTTTAACCAATAGGAATCCAGCTTTATTTAGAATCAAGCCTCATGTGATTTGACAGAGAACTGCGAAAATAAGACCACTTTCAAAATGTCGAAGAGATTCTCGTTCGAGGAAGCGCAGCGCGCTATTCTCAGCAATGTTTACAATAATTCTGAATCGGATAACGACATGTTTTGCACAGATTTGGAAGACATTTCTGATGAGGATTATCTCAGCGATAGCACTGAGCTTCAAGCTGAATCGTCTTTCAATGATTCTACATCGACTACAGCGCCAGAATCGACAAGATTTTCAGAAGATGAAGGCGCGTCAGAAATTTCTGTTCCTTCCCCCAGCGTCGAAGGAACAGCTGGTAAACACAGCAAATAGGCGAAGAAGAAGACAGTTCACTTCAAGCAAGAAAAATTCAACGGGACTGGCAAGAAAGGCAATATTTGGAGAATTGGAGTGATGCTGTAAAAACAGTGAATGTCCAAACTGTTACAGGCTATCCCGTCTACAAGAAACGAGCGGAGAATCACTTTGTTTACATGGACGACTTTTACAACTCTGTTCATTGTGAAGCGCCTTCGAAAGGACATGATGTTTGCTGCAGGAACCCTCCGAGGAAAGCGTGGCAAACCTGCTTGTATGGATGTGGCTGGAGAGAAGTTAATGCGAGGACAAGAAATACTTGCTTTTGCTGACTATATTTTTGTATCTGATGGACAAGCGTCTCGTGAAAACTATCAGCAACATTCACCAGCCGGTCATGCTTGATTCTGGGAGAACAGACCACGACAACAAGCCAGTCATGAAGCCCATTACCGTGTTGGAGAATACATGAACGCCGAACGGTGTAGACAAATCAGACCAGATGATAAAATACTTCACGATGGTTCGTGGCACATTGGAGTGGACAGCGAAAATTTTATTTTACTCTTGCAAATCAGCCTCTTGATTGAATCTGTCGTGTTCAAGAAGGAAGTGCTGTCATCTGACCTGCGCTCGTTTCTCATCGCTGTTGTTAGAGAGATTCATGACCAGCACTCTTGTCCCAAGCGACCTGCTGACTTGGAGGAATCTGCAGTTTCTTTGCCTTCTATGTCGTCTACACGAGCTCATGTTGTTGATGCAGAAACAAGACTTCAAGGCACAACAATTATTATTTTCATACCACCGACAGCGAAGAAGCAGCGGCAACAACGTGTCTGTCGCGTCTGCACATCACACCGCAAGCGCTCGAAGACAACAACAATGTGTGCTGATTGTAATGTGCTCCTGCACAGTAAAGTGTGCTTCAAAGCATACCATTCCAAGCAAAAATATTAGCCATGTAAACTGTATTTGATTTTCTGTATTTGTTTTGTTGATGTAGCAACGAATTAATTTTATTTTGTATGCTTTTGGTTGTGAAAGCAGATTTTGATTGCCTTCTCACGCGTTAAATATATTCTGAAGACAACAGTTCTATAGTTGCTGTGATCAGTTTCACATATTATAAGGAACAATCATTTCGGAATAAAATGCCAAAGTTTCATCTTGATTAGGATAACAGGAGAGGCTAGAATCGAGTTTTAGTTGCGGCCTTCCCGCTTTGTTGATTTCTTGAAATTGCGTTGGCCTGTGGAGACCGCATCTTGTCAAAACCGCTGGCAGCATAGGTGTTAAGTGACCTGGCTAAACTAAACAGCACTGAACTAATTGAATCAGCTTGTACTTCATTTTAGTGTTCAGAACATCTCACAACTAGAAGAATCTCAATAGTGGATTATTATATTTGACACCACAGCTGTTGCAGTTTCAAAATAACGATCGACTTCCAAATGATTTTCAACGCCCAAAAAGTACTTGAAACTGTTGTGACTTTCCTAGAAAGGGTAAAACATCAGTAGGCAAATATATTTGAGGACAGACAACAACAACACTACAATGTAAAGATGAGGCATACCCGTGAGGAGGGGGACTTCGGGGTCTTCTAAGAGGTGGAGGAGACCTTCTCTGCATGCCCCTGTAGTGGTACAAGATCACAACATATGCATCACACAACTGATAGAGAATTTACATAAATACCATCAACAGTAATGGAGAATAATGTAGTTTATGTATATGGCCGGTGTGACATAATAATAATAATACAATTTGCAAAGCGGTCTAATTAGAAATGTTCTAGAGCGCAGTCCCAAAGTATTTTGGTATACAAGTGAATAGATCTTGGCAGAATGGCACCAGGAAAAGGCCTTATTTAGAACACAATCAGCCACACTCTTATCTATGATGGGAAATTTCTTGGCTGTCAAGTGTGTTAATTTCAGCTCAAGATCATGTGGTGGAAACATTGCTATCCCAAGAAGCATTAGGACTACTCTTGTAAAATTGACGAGGATAACTGGAGAACGAACACAACTCAAAATAATAGCAGTCAGTGCAGTCTACAAACCTTGGAGGAGGAGGTCCTCTTTGAGGAGGTGGTCCTCTTGGAGGTGGAGAACGACGTGGTGGATTTCCATTGCGAGGGTTGTCTTCGTACCTGTCTCTATATTGAGGGGGGTCATTGTAGCCGGCAGAATCATACCTATCATTGTACCTGCCCTCCCCACCATGAGATGGTGGCTCGCGTCGGTATTGCGGCCTGGGTGGATAGTCATCTTCATACCTTTGAGGGCGATCTGAAGGATACCTGTCTCTTGGTGGGCCTGGTCGCTCACGATACCTATCACGATCGACTGCAGGATAGCCTCTCTCTGGTGGTCTCATGTCTCGTGGGGGACCTCTCTCTGGTGGTCTCATGTCTCGTGGGGGGCCTCTCATGGGAGCACGAGGCGGGGGTGGACCACGAGGCGAGTCACGATATGGTGGTGATGATCTTGAAGGCGGAGGAATCCTTCTTCCTCTGTCTCCTCCAGAGAATTCTCGCCTTGGATATTCTTTGGCACCATCGGTATTTGACAGCTCGACTTTAATATTAGTACCACAGATCTTTTTCCCATCAAGACTTCGAACTGCCTCTTTTGCATCTTCACCATCAAAGTAGACAACAAAAGCAAAGCCTGGTGGATTACGTGCAACCCAGACATCTTTTATGTTTCCGTACTTGCTGAATTCTTGTTCAAGTTCATCTCGTTGTCCGTATGGCCCAAGGTTGCCAACATATACTCGACCCGACATTTTGCAAGCTAGAAATGAGGAAATCGAAGATCGTTCATTGTGATCCAATGTAATTGACATTGTTTTCATGTATCAATGGGTAGGTGGCAATGCCATTGCCAGTTTTCAGTGTACTGCACCAAAAGGTGTTTGTAAAATGTGATCAGTAGATTTAGCAATTGTTCCACAACAGAATTTATACATACTTCTAGAGATATGCTGGGAAACGATTTGATGGAAAACAATCTCTTTAAATTGATCTTGGAGGCAAATATTGTTGTCGTGTACACCCTTTCTTGATGGCTGTTAGAACATTTGGATATAATTTATTTATGTTGGAAGAGTGTTGCAATCACATAAACATCCAAAGGACTTTCAAAAGATGGAGAAAGCAATTACCAAAAATTGATGTAAACCAAACATTGTCTATGACATCATGGCGAGGAATCAATTAACTGAAGATTACGTTAGGATCTTGATTGGCCAAAGGCTCTATTTACATCGACAGCAGAAAGTATATCAGGACGACAGAAGAGACGTTGGTTGATGATCTTGGTGAAGTTGGGACACATTGCGCTTTTCATCAACTTTCTCGACAGAAACAGATCTCGTAGCTTCCTTGGAAAAGAAGGGTTGTATTAAGGAGGTCTGGCACAGTTAACAGATATTGGCACAGTGTTGAGATGGTATTGATGGTGAGTTGCAGTAACAGGTAGGTATTTATGGTTGTTAGCAATGCTCGCATTCCGTAACTGTATGTAGACCAAACTGACCTGACGTCGTCGTGTGGCTTGCAGAATAGAAAATTCGACGATGCGAAGATACGTCTACTTGATGTCACTGAAAATTGCAAAGTAGCATAACACAAATGAGCAATGTAGCAGCTACCACCGCCACATATTCACAAAAGGAGACATTGGCCAGCAGAATTGGCTGTCTTCCAATAGGTTGGCTATGAAGTGACGCTTTCATCCATAGATGTACTTTCAAATCAATACAACTCAAGCAATTATACAAACACTTGAAGCAGTCGCAATGTCACTGCATATGGGGGACAAGATAGTGCAATTTGAAACATTGTGACATATGTTGAAGATTGTTATTCATTGCTGGCGTGAGGGTAGGCCTACTTGGTGGGTTGTGGAGCAAGGATGTCGAGTTTGCAACAGTAGTTCTGGTTTCTGGTCAGTCAAATCATGCAATACATGTATGTTACTCACGATAAGTGGCGTTACAGGAAAGACTGCCTCACACAGCACCTTGCAGACTGCTAATCCATGTAAGATGCAATATTTCGGCGCTATTATAAAGTGTACGAATGTTAGATGTTGTGGTGTGGTGAAGAGTCACGAGGCCTATCGTTTTGCTCTATTTCCTCAAAAACAGTCTGCAGAATTGTTCCAAGTAACAGTAAGGAGAGTGGGTTGTTAGAACGATGGTCGACGAGATCTTGGCAATCAAGGTGTGGACATGACTGGATGTCCGGGATATTGTTAACTGTAGACTTGCTCAGTGAGTTCTGCTTTCACGGGGGCTAGACGGTTGCAGGACTGCAGAATTGCAATACGATAACGCAGACAGGGAAAACGAAGTAAGCAAGTAACGCACTTAAGCGAGGACAAAATGACCAATACATGGCAAACAAATGACACACGACGAATGAATAGTTTGAAGAAGGAAACAACACCGTCGAGGAATAGCCAGGCGAGAAGACGTAGAAGACGCAGAAAAAATGGCTGTTCGCAGTCAAAATCTGGTCTGCAAAAACTCGGTTAACCATGCAGAAGATTTGACCAGCAGCAGGCTGAAGCACTTACCAACCTGGACGTCGAGTCCGATGCAGCTTTGCAGGCAAAACGGCAAATGTCGTACAAGATAGCAAAACGGGAAAATCAGGTTAGAAATGGTTTGACGAATGTGGTGTTGTACGAGAGAAGGAGCACATGGACGGCAAAGTGAAAATCAACATCCCGTGATGCAGCGCGAGACAAATGTAGTGACGTACTGACTAGTTCCAGGCCACGGATTGTACGACGACGTCATGTGAACGTCAAGAGCCAATTTTGTTCCCACAGTAATGGCTCGAATTTTTCCTCTTGACTGTTTTATTTCATCAACCCCAAACTCGGTCATTCCTGTGTGTGATGTTCACTCAAGAACGATTGTGTGTGTGTGTGTGACTTTATTACCTTCTGAAATCCATAAGTTACAGTATAACTTTTTTACGTGGAGCAGAATTTATAATAATGTAATACAGAAATTGAAGGTATAAAAATTGTACAAGAAGAAAAAATATATAAAGGATGGACTTTAATTATTGCACAGCATTTACAATATAATTTTTACAACCAATTTTAAATTTGGTCAGATTTACAGATTGCTAGAGCTGACAGGGTAAAGCATTCCATACTCTGACACCATTGGCCTGAACAGAATTTAAGTGGCATTTCTGTACCCTGAAACAACCAGATGTTGCTGCTCGGGTTGTTTTGTTAAATGAATTACAAAATTTGTTAGAAAGATAGGATGGTGCTTTTCCATTTGCAATTTTCCACATCCAGATACAAAATCGAGTAGTGATTGACTCAGTTATTACAATTGCAAATACTGAACACGTTGCCCGACATCCATCCATCTCAGTCTTCCTAACATGTCCTTACAATGAGTTCTATTGTGGCATCCTAGAATAATTCTCATACTTCTATTTTGTAATTTTTGCAGCTTATCTAACAGTTTTTTATTAGTTAAACACGCGCCCCATGCTATAGCACAATAGTCAAAATGGGGCAGAGTAATGGTATTATACTGTAATATACAATCGTGCTTTATACTCAAGATTTCATTCAATACTTTTAACTGAAAAAAAAATCATTTTACGTGCAACTACTAGATAAAAACTTAACCTTGATAAAATTTAATTCAAGTAAAATTTACAGCTAAAACAAGGCTATTCTTACGCCTATCAAAATTAATTGCTGCAATATTTACATCATAATCTAAAAATTAGCACTAACAACACCCCTGGGCAGGATTCCTAAATGCTGGCATCGTTCCACCTCTACACGGACCAGCTTTATACTCGTGTACTGTGATTGACACACGTTGTTTGGATTAGACACCATGAAATAAGTGCACAATTCGTCAAGCGTAGTCCCGTGTATTTCAGATGTGAATGGACGGACTAAGCGCAGTCCCAACGCATGACGGGAACTGACGGGATACACTTGTTTTTAGACACATGGCTTTGAGCTGAAATCTACAATTTTGACAGCCAAGAACAATCTTTGAAATTTACCTTCATTGACAAGATTATGGCTGATTGCATTGCAAACAAAGCATTTTCCTGGCGTCTTCACCCGTGGCAGAGGTCAACTCACTTATATACCGACCAAGGTAACTAGATACCGTCATACCGACATGCAGTGGGACTGCGCATGGCGGATTGACTTCTGCTGCAGGTTATGACACTAAGAACAGGTTTCGCATGTAGAGCATTCAATCGTATTAGTCGAGCAATCTAGCTCGCTTCGTCCATTTTCAGAATGTCCACAAATATGCGATGTCCTCGCCGGTCTAATTCAAAACGACTTTCGAAGCTGCTCCCTAGGTCGGCAGTCGGATAGCTAGGGTGTGTGTGAATTATAATTATTTCCATTCGTAATTAAACTGAGCTACTAGAAGCTCGTTTACAATGGGACGAATTGTGACTTAATAGAAGAGGGATATTGGGCCGACGCAAGTATGGCTTTGGCTGAGGACTGGCAACCCATAAATTGCGACTGTCGTGTGTTTGTACTATACATTGGATTGTCGTAAGATACAGTGCGGATAGCGAATATCTATCGCCACACGACTATAGTAGCGCACCATGAATAGCATCAACTTGCTCCTCTAATTGGTTGGTTCCTCTAATTGGCTGTCGATTTCACCTTAAACAGTAAAAAGCTGTAGCGGACACGTGGAGAAATGTGTTGAGGTCAGAAGGCTTGCCCATATCACGAACGCTAGAAAGTAATGCTAATGTGGAAATAATTATTACAGTAGTCCATACTAGTCCATACTGTGTAAAAGAAAGATTTCCGACATAGAGAACATTGCATTCCTCACAAGCGAAATGTTTAATATTGTCACAGATGTCATGGATATAGTTAATCACTCATGTAGGGACAAATTCTGCACCACAGGGATGGCATTGTTATGCCGACGAGAGATACAGGATAGGTCACCAAGAATGCGAAATAAAAGTACAAGAAATGTGCTACGTACATTGCAGGAAATAATTCCCGTACTGGTATTTCTTAAAATGCATACAAGAAAGCTTATGAAGACAGAATAGCAATCATATGAATACGCAAATATCACATCTTTCATCACACGGTGATTATATTGAGGCAGCTATATGGCAGTGTGATGAGTCATAGTTGATTCCATTNTGTTCACAAGCCAACAGTGGTATCGTTGTGATTGGATAAGACTGGCACGTGGGTTCCTGACTTCACTTTGAGAACGAGGTCAAGGTTTTGTATATTTCCATAGTAACCATCAGCAATTCCATGCTCTACGAAATCAGCGCCAAGGGTCTCCTCTTCTGGTGTAAGTCGGAAACCAATCAGTTTGTCTATGACCACAATCTACAGAGCAGAAATGATAAAAAGCATCTTCAGATGCTGGGCGTATTTGTTTTGTCTTTTTAATCCATTTTATATATGTGATTCTTCAAGCTATTAACGGTAGCAAACTTTGAGAATTTTGCGGAACAAGTTTCGGAAAATTCAGATTTTATGGTGGTCAAATAGTGGTCAAATCAAAATAATACAGTCAAACCTGTATTAGCGGCCACCTCGATAGAGCAGCCACCTGTGTATAAAGGCCACTTTAAATAACACCAAAATGACACCTTTTATGGGAATCAACCTGGAAAAAAAGCCACCTGTCTGTAAAGGTCATTTTTCTCAGGTCCAAGAGGTGACCGTTATAGACAGGTTTCAATGTATATATAAAGTTATTGCGTCATTACCTCAATCAAGGCAATCACTGTGGCCCATGCTGTGATGACAAGAGCGGCAAGCAATTGGTATCCAAGTATCTAGCCATCGCCGCCTTTGAAGATCCCATACTGATTGCTGAATCCACCAAGATCATCCTTCTCAACGAAGAAAGCCACTGAGATTAATCCCCAGCCTCCTGCGAACAGGTGAACCGGTACGACGCCAACCGGATCGTCAATCTTCAACGCGTTGAGCAACTCCATTCCTAAAAACAAAACAGTAGACCGGAAACACGTAGTTAAAGCCATGAATTCTGATCACAAATTATGTAGCGAGTGGATGATATTATATAACGATTTTGTCAAGTACACATGTGGGCTTGCGATCATAATTACGCAAGTTTGTAAGCAATCAGTAGCAGATTGCCATAATCTACAAACGTTCAATGGGGAAATGAAACAGTGCAAATCATTATACGCTATGGAGTGTCTTTAGACTTCCATTATAAAAAGTTTATCGAGTAAACATATTATTGGGTCTTACCGGAGACAGGATATGTGGTCCCACACTATGCTTAGAGCCAGACTCCAAGCTCATGCATGAGACCTCAGGTGAATAAAAAAGAGACAAGATAATTAAATATGCACAGACACCTTGCACAGTGGCGTTCTACTAAGTAAGCCTACCTGCAATAGCAACAATCCCAGCAATGAAGCCAATGATCAATCCTTCCCAAGGCTTGCAAACAGCGCAAATGGCCGTCACGCCCACCAAGCCCGCAAGCACTCCAGCGGACACTGTTCCAACGTCTAATTTTCCTTTAAAGGTTTTTGAGCGGATGAAATAGCAATAAATGACAGCAAAGATTCCACCACCAATGGCCCCGTTGATTGTCACAACCGCTGCTCGACTAGCCAGTCTCCATTTACCTTGTTACAAATCGACACAGGAATATGTTGAATAAGAAGAAATACAGCATGGACTAATCGAAGGTGTCACAGCGTCATACCAGTTGTGTACCTTTGCTCATTCCGAACGTGCTGCCACAGTTGAATCCAAGCCATCCCCACCACAAGAAGAAAGTACCCAGTATAACATTGGTAGGGTTAGACATGACCTCTGGCTGATCTCGGTCTTCGAACTTGCCCTGACGAGGTCCGAGGTAGATGGTTGCAACTAGAGCAGCGGCCCCTCCTACCATGTGAACCGGTCCGTCTCCTGCGATATCCACGACGCCTTTTGTTAACAGCCATCCGTCAGTGCCCCAAACCCAATGTGCAGGGAAGCAGTATGTTAGGATGTTGAAGAAAGAGAACAACATATAAGGCTTCATGTACACCCTTTCAACCATTGCTCCTGCAGACGAAATCATTAGATATTCACAAAGCCATTGGAACATTCTATTGATAAACATAAGTTATATCTATCATAGTATTGTATTGTACTATTGCACGCACAGATACTCCTTCTAGATATCAGAACTGTAGGTGAAAGATCACTGAAGGCGTTTTTTTTCAATTGGGTACCTTAATACTCTTGAAATAGTTAAGACATAGAATTATTCTTACCATATTTGTTCCGTAAGGAACAAATTATCATTATATCTTGACAATTATCAAGCCGGTTAATGGCACGTCATTGTCTGATATCACGTCTTCGAATATTTCACAAGTTAAGCCAGTTTTACTGCATCGATCTAAAGTGAAACCTGTCTATAATAGTCTCCTTTGGGACCTGATGAAAATGACCTTTATAGACAGGTGGCCTTTCTATCCAGGTTGATTTCTATAGAAAGCGTCGTTTTGGGGTTATGAAGAGTGGTTTTATACACAGGTGGCTGCTCTATAAAGGTGATCACTAATACAGGTTTGACTGTATTCTTATTTTCTTATAATAACTACTGAATCATTACCTGAAACAATGGTTGTCGCAGTTGTGGCAAACGACAGCTGAAAGAAATACTTGGCATAGAGCGAGCCAAACATATTGTCATAAGTCGTGAAGAAATTTCCAAAGCCATTGAAAGGCGTCGCACCAGATCCCTCTCCAAAAGCAAATGAATATCCAAATGACCAATAAGCCAAACCACCGAAAAGAATATCAGCCACGTTCTTAATCATGACGTTGGTCTCACTCTTACGAGAAATTGTCCCTGCAGAAAATAAGGAAAACATTGTGGAGGCACTTCATGAACGCCTGTAGCCTTAACTACTAGAGATGGGACGAACTTCGAATTTAAAATCGGTTTTCCCGAACTTCGGTACCAAATTCGAAATCGAAATGGAAATCGTAATCGAGAAATCAAAGCTGAAAAATCGCATTTACAAATTACTGTTTTTCAATACAGAACTTCATATTTTCTCTGTCAATCCATTATAGACTGGTTGTCTCACTGATAATTGTTCTGTTGCAGGAATTCAAAAATGTTTGAATTCGAATTCGTTTTTCCGAACTTCAACATTTGAAATTCAAAATCGAAAATTTCTGATACTGGACTTCGTTCCATCTCTATTAACTACAGGTTAGACTTATACTCCTGAAACCTATTCCGCTGTCCAAATTAACGAGAAGGGAACTTGTAATCTTCAAGTTTCGAAACTTATTAAATTCTGTGAAGAATTTGATACTACCTGACCTATATAAAATAAACCACTTCCTCATATAGGAGAACCACATTTTAGGAATTCAATGTGTTTTAATGTAGATTAAAACATTGTAGAGCATTTGCATGCAGACGTGGAAACTGCTCAGCTGAAACGTATTCCCCTTTCTCTGTTGATTTCATCATCATCATCATCATCATCATCATCAT
>OFHS01000316.1:0-23356 GCA_900245855.1 Calvadosia cruxmelitensis
CAGTTACCACACTCTTGGCTGGTTGCAAGCAATCTGATCTTCCTGCTTTGTATCAAGACATTACAACATAGTCACGTGACAAACACTTACACGCATGCGTACTACACTACAACCCATATTATATAAATACTGTACGGAATTCTAAGCCCTATAGCTTCAATTTGGAGGCATTGATTGACAGAAAAATGTCCTCCTTGTTGTTATTGAACTCACAACCATGAGTGAGTTTTCAACCGCGCTGTCTAGATGCAATTAGGTAAGGCGATCAAGCCATATTCTAACTCCACAGAAGAATGAATTGTGGTGACAGTTAGTTTTCATAAGATGTCAGGTGTGAACAGACAATGCCTCGACGGTCGTGCACGGCCCACTCAGACCCACACCCCCCATCACAAACAGCAGGTTCTTGTATGTCGCTGCAGCAGGTGCAAATCTAGGTGTCGCCATTTGGGGTCCAACACGCCAGTTATTATGCGTCAGGTGGTAGAGCTCAGTGGTTTGAGCGGGGCCGTATTCGCACATGCCCCCAGCAACAACCAGATAGCCATTGACTATACCTGTTGCCATGTCAGCGCGTTTGGATGGCAATGGTGCAATGTTCTCCCATGATTTTGTGACAAGGTCGAAGCGCTCCGCATTATTCACGTAATCCTTGGAGCCCTTAAGTCCACCCAAATGGTAGATGTAATTGTCGTGCATCAGTAGCGATCCAAAGACACGAGCGCTGAGCATGTCATCCTGCTGTGTCCATTTCTGGGTTTTCACATTGAACGATTCCACTGCACACAACGGGTCTTTTATTTTTCGTCCTCCAATCACAAACACCTCATCTCCCCATACAAATGCTTTTGTATAATGACGAGCAGTCGGCATGGCAGAAAGATACTTCCAAGCCTGGCTGCCATCTTCAAGCATGAGGCAGTCACTCACACATTGGTTGGTGCAGTCGCTGCCACCAAAAACGTACACGTTGCCATTAACTAAAGCAGCACTGCATCCCACAATGCCCCGTGGTAGTGGTGGCAATAATGTCCACTTCTGATGCTGCGTGTCAAACAGCTCTACTTCAGCCACCGGTGCATTCTGCTCTTTGCAGCCTCCAACAATTAGAATCATTTTACCACTGACAACTGCTGTGCCACCAGCACGTTTCACAGACGCTGGTTCGAGTGTCTTCCATTTCCTGGTGGCAGGGCTGTAGTATTCCGCATCATTGAGAGGCTGTCCTCTGCTGCCGCAACCACCAAATGCGTAAATCACATTATCAATTATGGCATTGCAGTGGTATGATCTGCCAGCGTGCATTGAGGCCTGCGGAAGCCAGTTGTACCTTGACGATCTTGGCGCCATCTCCTACTTCACAATATCCCTACAAGAAATTAAAATATTCAAAACTCAAGGCAGCTACGAAGTTGCTACCTGACTTGAGAGGAACATGAATTTCCAAACCTGGCTTTGAGAACGAATACCCCATTTCAACCATTTCCCCATATACTATGCCACTCAAATCCAGTTTGCAGAGTATGGCACTGCCGCCTCTGAGATTCTATTTTGCTGGCAATATGGCTCCCCTGATGTAGGTCAAAATGTTTGACAACAAGAAGACCAGATTGGAGATTCTTCACATGACATTTATTTCACAGTTTTTTTAATTTATTTATTTGATTTCCGTCACTGAGGAGTGCCCCTGAGTGATATTGTGTTGTAACTGCACCCCTGCCCCTGAACATTTGGGTTCTGCCGCCCCCGAGATCTTAACGAGAAGCCACATACTCTGCAAACTGGACTCAAATGACTGTTATGCACTCTGCGGTTAGCACCACTTGAGGAGTTCTTGTGAGAAATTTGGTGAGTGCAAGCGATTGAGTCCACATATTGCTGTTTGAGATGAGAGTGCTAACTGGTTAGCTCACACAAATTTACAACAATAGGCCTATCAAGATCATCCAGGGCTAAATGTGTGCAGAACAGAATTGTTATCAAATTGTCAATGATTTTCACATTTACACAGCAACAGAGAACAGTTTAGGCCTATCAACTGGGTTAAACCGTAAACGATATAGTTGCTGCATTGATCTCACATGTTACTCCTGACAAAAGAAAATTCCTTCGTCTATAAATTTGGAGAAAGCGAAAGAGACAGAAGAATTCCGAGAACCGCAACCTGACACTCACTCCGCACTCAATTATTGTAAGCCTATTTGATTGTTCTGGAAATACATTCTCTAGGGAGTGGGTTTAAGGTTTACTCTTGAATCCCATGCTACGTACCTTCAATAATAATCCAACCGTAATAGCCGCCCACTTCAGCAGCAGCCAGACAGGCAAGCAATAGCAGCAAACACTTCGCGCCGTCCTCTTGAATGGTCGTCCTCGCTCTCATTCCGAGGCAATGGTGGTCGTGTCTTGTGAACTTCATTCTGCTGGTTTTTCTGTTTTGATTTATTCGCATCGTGTTTGGTATTGAAATTCTTCAACCGCGCTTGGACTGCTATACCTCATGGCCTTTTGAGTTGTTTTGATACCTTGGGATCATCATGAACCGCTTGGCTGCTTCTTGGTGCTCGTCTTTGCCTGGAAATGGAAGCCGAATGTCGTTCGCACGCGGATGTCCCACGTGGCACCGTGCCTTGTATTCGACGCACGTCAAACAAGAAAAGATAATGGCTATTCGTCGCGAAGACATCAATGTCTGGGAAAGAAGGGCCCCGATATCACCCTTGCACATCCGCGAGCTCAAGGACAAATGCATTACTGTCCTCGTTCAGCCTTCAACTCGCCGCGCGTACACGATGGCCGAATACGAAAATGCCGGCGCAGTCATCGCCGAAGACCTATCGCCTGCCTCGCTAATCATGGGCGTTAAACAGGTCCCCATGGACATTCTGCTACCTAATAAGACCTACTCTTTTTTCTCGCACACAATCAAGGCGCAAGAGGCAAACATGCCCCTGCTAGATGCCTTGCTCGCTAAGGTAAGCCACGCAGTCTGATAACTCAAGGGCTTTGCTTTCAAAGGAAAACGATCCTATTGTAGGGAGCGGTCACCTGCGAAGAAGGGTCGACTAAATCAATCAACTAAACGGTCATTCGACGGAAAATCTCCATTTTAGAATGTGGTCAATTGTTCCCTATTGTTCTTTTGTTTGAGCATGTTGTCTATTTACTTTGGTTACTGCAGAGCATGGCACATCTCGCCCGGACTGGAATTTATGCACTGCGCGGCGGAGATCTCCGCCGCGCAAATCTGGCCTGCTGGATCCGCAGCCGCGCAGATTCTGAGAATTGAGCTCAACTGCAGACATTTTCATCAGAAAAACAGGCTCTGTCCGCGCAATCCTTACTGTAACTCTGTTTTACAAGCTGATAACTGCGGCCGGACCGCGCATTTTTGTCACATCAACGAGAGGCCAACCGCGCAAAATATTTCGGAAAATTTTTCTCCGCCGCGCAAAATACAAAGATTCCAGTCTGGCATCTCGCTGAGATCTCGGGTGCACAGAGGCTAAAATATTCAGGTGCAAGTGCACAAAATGCTGGAAAAGATACTGAAGTGCACACTTTAGGTGCACCAAGGAACAAAATTTCAGTTAGAATGCATGTTGGCAGCTATTTGTTATTAAGAATTTTTGTGTACTCATCAAAAATGAAGAGCAGTACATATTGATTTTGTCGTACAGCTAAATCTCAAGTGCACAAAATTCTAGAACTCAAAAGATCTTGGGTGCACCCTTGCCACGCTCTGCAGTCTGGGCTAACAATAATGTCATCAGCCTATTAAATGGATTTTCCAGTCGGCAAATCCATTTTACTCGCTTTTCATCACAATATGAATTTGGGAACGTTCTTTGCCATGGAATTATTTCTGAGCTATGTTTTTGTTTTTCACCGAAAAAACCCTTGATGATTTGGCTTATGCTTGAAGTGCCTTTGAGTCTGTGACGGATTCTGATTTTATTTCTTGAACGATAGATGAGATCAAGAAAACACCTTTGCAATTTCTTTTTTAATTTTAGCAAGATATAGAACATTTGTTATGCTTTGACGTTCATCGATTATTCCACGATTGTCAACATTTAATTGTCAAACAAACGGTGTGAAAATGGAAAGGAAACAGAACCCATGTCGTGTGACTCATTGCAAAAGAAATTTTACTACTGGGAAAGTCAAGTCTTTACACTTTTGCCAGCTCACCACTACTCCCAGAGGATAGCAATCGCTTGACGTAACTAATTAGTACTTATAGCCATCCTACCTTATCAAAAGTTTTGACAGAAATTACGAGAGAAGCACCCGTGCTACTTCATCTGGTTGCTTTAGGGTGCTTAAAAAGCATCTGCATTCCTTTCAATCTACTGTTGTCCGGGTTTGGAATGCACTACCCTGCCAGCTCAAAAAATCTGTAAATATTGCCAATTTCAAACTTGATTGTAAACAACATATTGTAAGTAATGTACTATAATTTTCACGATTTTATATTGCTGCATAATAGAATGTTTATTACTTTGCCTATATTATGTTATTTAATTCTGCTCCATGAAAAAAGTTACTTATAACTTAATGGATTTTTATGAATAAAGTCATACATGCGTACATACATTAGGCCTACTGTTTTGAGTAATCTTAACTTTAATCTATTAATTTACTGAAAAATAATTCGTAAATAATTTGTAATAATCTAATCATTACTATAACTTATCAGAGATTTCGAGAGTTAGTTATTTTGATTTTCTTTTAACTGTAGACCTAATCCGTTATTTTTAGGACTGTTACTTGCAATTTAATTCATTCAAATAGAAAGTAATCTATGTGGCACCGTTGCTAAGTGTTGAATATAACGTACGTCCTTGGACTACTGTGATTGACATTTGTGAGATTATAATCCTGTTTTCCTTTGAAAGAATATTAGGCTTGTTGATTATGAGCGTATGGTGGATGCCCGTGGACAAAGGGTCGCAGCATTCGGTGCCTTTGCAGGTGTAGGAGGTGAGGTAGCAATTAACTAATTGGTTTCATTTATGGTTGTATGTGCTAGATGTCAAGTGTCAACTGTGTCATCTTGCCTAGTCGACTGATGTCTGTTGTTTTGTGGTCAATGCATCACATAAGCACTGTCAAACAGCTTGCTTTAATTCAATGCAATTGATAGTACTTACTAGCTGGTACGCGCTGCTAATGCAGCTGCATGCTGCGTCGTCTTCGCATTTGGGCAGGGGTTAATTAGTCCAACACATATCACAGTTTTTCGTTTTAGCCCATGAAGCAGTACCGCCTACCTGAACATAGTAAAATCAACTTTAGGAATATTAGAAATAGCTGGTCCGACCTGCTACATCGATTCAGACAGCTTTGAATGCTGCACATTGTTTTTCAGCTCAACTTCGGGTCCCAAGAGACTGAAAGCAAGCAAGGCAAATTCAAGGTGCCCATTCCACAGCAATAATTTCATCAAACTTTGTCAAACTTGCAGAAATATAGCTCGATTTCAAGGTGACCTTTTCAAAAACGACTCAGTTAGATTCTGCACCAAATTGCATTGTTCAACTTTGACCTGGTTTGAGCGCTGGAGCTGTGCAAAGTGTTTTGAAAACCGTTCACAGCCAGAGCTGTGCTGTTTCCCAAAGGTCCCGTAGTTGCTAATGAGTGGCAGGTGCCTGGTTTTGAAGAGACAGACAAACAAACATACAGACATATGTTTGTGAAAAATAGATCTAGATGTTGGTATCAGTACTCATGTATTAGTCATGTATTGCCATCCTATTGTATTCTGCCTGATGTTGTATCTATATTATTATTTCACAAACAATGTGTGTTTGTATGTATGTATGTATGTATGTCTGTTCAAAAGCCGGCACCTGTCACTGATTAGCAAGTACGGATTTTCTGACGTTTGGGAAAAACACGGCTCTGGTTGTGCACGGTTTTCAAAACACATCGCACAGCGCAAACGCTCAAACTAGGTCAAAGTTCAACAATGCAAATTGGTGCAGAAGGTCGCCGTTTTGGAAAAGGTCGCCTTGAGGCCGAGATATGTTTTCTGCAAGTTTGACGAAATTATCGCTGTGGTATGGGCACCTCGAGTTTTCTGTGCTTGCCTTTGCAAACAGTTGCGCTCGAATGGTGTTGCGCTCGAATGGTTCGAAAGGATCGATTTCTGTCTCTTGGGAGCCGTAGCTCAACTGAGAAACAATGCGCAGCATTCAAACCTCGCTGAAGTTGCGTAGCAAGCGGAGAACTGTGATATGTATCGGACTAATTAATATCCAGCCAAATGCGAAGCAACGACGCTGGACGCAGCTGCGATAGCAGCGCGGACCAGCTAGTCACTGGTGATTTTATTAGTAACTTTTAGCAGTATTTCTGTATATATTTCAAGCAGGCCTATATAGTTGCTTCAACTTCAGTTTTTGTGGCAACATTTCATGTACCTGTTACTTTTTGCTAAAAATAACTTGTAAACACTGCAGCTATAGTTTGACCTACTAATCAGCCTGAAAATCCCCAATTACTTTGCAATTGAATATTTCTTAAATCAGATGGCTGAATTAAGTGCGCTGGTGCCACTCTGCTCATGAGAACCTTTGGCAGCAAATTGAGCTAACATTTTGCTTGCAGGACTAGTGTTTCAGAAGGCATTAAACACAGTAGTTAGTTCACACAAAATCGTTGTTGAAATTTCTCAATCATTAGTTTTCTTCCTGGATGTGAGTAAATATGCTTTGAGCGTCATTACTTGCTCCATTGCTGTCTATGGTTATGAAACTTCCTTTGACTTCCGCTATATAGAACACATTCATGCAAGTGGATAAGAATGGCTGGTCCATTTATCAAAATTCCATTGTAGTAACGTATTCAAGTAACTTGTGTTTACGGTTATATTGTTTTTCAATGTCTATCTCCATTGCTCGTGAGTGTTTTTCATGAGGATAATGATTCCATTTGCAAAACTGAGAGCAGACAAAAACTGTATGGACGTTCGTTTTGCAGGAGAGGGAACTATTTCTTCTTCATCACTAAACCATGGTCTTCACCTGTCATTGTAAAGCTGAATAATGATTACAACACAATACAGATTTATGCTTAATTTTTGTTCAAGCAGAAAATATGAAAATTGAAAGTAGCTCTCCTGAGAAAGGAAGACATCTTTACGATGTCTAGATTGAATGTCTTGATGGTCGTGACCATAAAGGGATTACTTTAACCATGATTTGACATTCAGAATTACAATTGATTTTATATGAAAGTAACTCTAAGTGTAACTAGTTACGTTTAAAAATAAACTGTTGTAACAACATATTTTGTTGATGATTGGCCTTCCGTTGTTTTAGGTATGATCAATATCCTCCATGGCCTGGGTTTGAGGCTTCTGGCTTTGGGGCACCACACCCCTTTCATGGTAAGATGTGTCGTCATTTCAAATTAACTCCATGCTTGAGTTATTGATCATAGTAGTTTACAAGCAAGTTGTACTTCGACCATAATTAATTTATTAACATTATTTGTTTTTTGCTGGTTTTTAACCAGCACTCTAGAATAATCTGCTGTCAGTTGTGTCTTTGTTCCAGGATACGGGATGTTGTAATGTTGATGAGGTGATGATGATAAATTAATAATGTTTTAATTTCTTTTCTTGTAGTATGTAGGGGCAACACACAATTACAAGAACAGCCGACAAGCTCGCCTTGCCATCTATGAACTTGGGGAAGACATCAAAGCAGGAAAGCTGCCAGCCCACTTTGGCCCTTTGACTTTTGTCTTTACAGGTTCAGGAAATGTCTCCAAAGTATGTTTGCCAGATTGCCAGAACATATAATTTAATAGTTGGTGTGAATTTCAAAGGATAGGTCAAGCTAAAGATCTCTGGCGAAATGGTCATTTCAGCTATTGTTTGTTTGGTTGTTTATTGTGGACTCACAAATCCTGATTTTGCAATCTACAAACTTCTACGATTGAAGACATTTATGTTACATAGCAAATATGCATTTGCATGCTTGCAGTACTATCTTAATTTGGTAGCAGAAGAAGTGATTGAACGACAATGATAATTTCGATGAAGATGTGGGTTTTTGTTCATATAGGGTGCACAAAAAGTCTTCCAGGAACTCCCTCATATTTATGTGGAACCGCACGAGTTGAAGAATGCTTGTGAGAAATTTGGTGAGTGCACGCGGTTGAGTCAACATTGTAATGCTGTTTGAGGAGAGAGTGCCAATTTGTTGGACTTGGGGATCTGTAGCTAGTACTTTTTTTCATCTCATTTTATGAGACAGATCATAGAACATTGATTGCCACAGAAGTCAGTCGCGAGCACTACTTGGAGCCAAGAGATGGGGGTCCGTTTAATGCTCAAGAGTTCAATGAGTACCCAGAGAGATACCGCTCAGTGTTCGCTGAAAAGGTCAGCCAGTTGCTACTTCTCTTTGTAGCAATGCAGTTCATTGAAATAAACTAGCAGGTTATTGTAGATTATTGTTGAATGCTATACTACTTAGCCGTTTTAGATGTTGGTCTCACGTTGTAGTTCTTTGCATCTGATTGTCAATTGTTTATCCATTTCTCTCCCCTTGGCCGTAGATTGGACGTTATGCTTCTGTCTTTGTCAATGGCATTTATTGGGGCCCTAGAAGCCCCCGACTATTGACAAATGACGACGCGTTGATGCTGCTAGGCAACAAGACGAAGTCAGATCGCTACAGTGGCTGCCCAGAACTGCCTCATCGCCTGATGGCAATATGCGATATCTCGGCTGATGTCGGAGTGAGTGTACAATGATGTCATGTTGTGTGTGGTATTATGCATTGTGGTATTTTTTAGTAAATGTTAAGTTTTCCCTTTTACAGGGTTCGATTGAGTTTATGAAAGAATGCACAACGATTGAGTATCCGTTCTCTCTTTATGACGTTAAAAGCAACACATCACAGATTGGGTAAGAGGCAAATGTGTAGCTATGTGGATGTTCTGCTGACTTCAGCTGTTTGATTGTGCCGATTTTGTGTCATGATGGCGTATGTTTGATAGGATGGCAGGAGACGGCGTCTTAATGTGCTCCATTGACAACCTCCCAGCCCAACTTCCACGTGAGGCCACAGATTACTTTGGCAAGCTGTTACTGCCATGGATCCCTGAAATGGTGATTCTCGATCCTTGAGACGACTAATCGCTTGATTTCTATGGCATTGTCAAATGGTCTCTGTTGCAGGAATGTTAATTGAGCTGTTGTTGCTGTATTTCAGGTTGAATCCGATGCCATGTTGCCATTTGATCAGCAGTCTGCCTTCTCTCCGCCTGTCAAAGGGGTTAGGCTGCATCTAATATCATGATGGCAATCAGTACTTTTCAACCTTTTCTGAACAACACATTAATTGTACTGTTGTTTTGTATTTCCAAGGCGGTCATTTGCTCAAATGGTGATTTAACTCCAGACTACCAATATATCAAGCAACTGCGTGCCACGTGAGTTGAATGCCTTTTTCTGCCAGCGTCTTTGTTCAGTGAAATTGAATGAGTACATGTCACAATCTTAAGCCTTGTGTGTGTCACTGCTCATTCTCATTCATGTGACTAGAAATGAGGCTGCCAAGGTGGCAGATTCAAAGTCCAAACTGAAGCACATCAAACACAAGGTGCTGCTTCTCGGCGCTGGCATGGTATCACATCCGCTAGTCGAATACTTGACCAGAGACAACACCATTGCCATGACAACAGGTAGGGCTTGGCAGTACAGCCATTGCTTTGTTTTCATTATCTGCTCTGCCTGCTTGTTTTTCAATTGTTGATGACGTCAGTGTGGTTTTCTCCCTCAGTTTCCAGTCTCAATGATGAAGTGGAACTGATTGCCAACAAATACCTCAACACTCAGCCGCTTGTTCTTGATGTTCAACACAGCGAAGAAAAGTTGATGCGATTGATTGGTGATCACGATTTGACCATAAGGTGATGAATGATGAAAAGTGTGTCCCTTGATGCAATACTTTGTAGCTGGACACGATGTGTCAGTAGGTAATTGATTTTGTTGGTGTGTTCCATCCGTAGCCTATTGCCTTACACGCTCCATCCGTTTGTGGCCAAGATGTGCATTGCACAGAAGAAGAACATGCTGACGGCCAGTTACGTGTCGCCCGCAATGGCAGATCTGCACCAGAGGTAAGCCTTTTGCATGCGACAGGGTTGCTTCCATGTGAGCTAAGCAAGGCTTAGTTGCATATCAATGACTGACCATACCCCCTGTTTATTCATCTATTTCCAGTGCCGTCGATGCTGGTATCTCTATTGTGCAGGAGGTTGGTCTTGATCCTGGTATCGATCACTTGTTGGCAATGGATTGCTTCAACAATGTCAAGGCTGACCATGGCAAGGTAACGCTCGTCCTCTTCTTTTGACTTTTTCTGTAATGCATTGCACTTTGACCTTATCCTGTACAGTAACAATGTGCTTTTGTGCAGGTGGTTTCGTTTATCTCTTATTGTGGGGGCCTTCCCGCCCCTGAGCATTCTGAGAACCCCCTACGATACAAATTCAGGTAAGTTTGTTTAGCATCCATGAAACTGCTATCTGTGGCATGCATTTCGTGGTGGCATTTCTTATTGTTTCTTGTTGATGATGATTTTTTCTTGTCGTTGCTCAGCTGGTCGCCTCGCGGTGCCCTGATGACTGTGTTGAATGGGGCTCGCTTTTTGAAAGATGGCCAGGTACGCTTCCCCTTGCCCCTTTTCCCTGTCAGCTTTCCATGTCGTATGGTAATGTTACAATTGTTTCAATTTGTTGTTGGCTTGCTCCAGGTCGTTGACATTCAACCAGGTCAATTGCTATCTCACTCTCAACCGCTGGATGTCTTCAATGGTTTTCACCTTGAGGGCTACCCCAATCGCGACTCAACGTCCTACATTGACTCCTATCGCCTCAGAGACGTTCAGACCATGTTGAGGGGAACAATGCGCTATCACGTGAGCCATCCCACAATCCGCTTTGATGTAACTTCAGTGTGTTGCTTTGCCGAAGGCGCGGCTCATCATCTCTTCTACCGTGTTGATGCACATCTTTTGATAGGGTTATACCGATGTCGTCAATGGTATGATGGACCTTGGCCTGTTGGGGCTCGAGATGCTGCCCAAATTTGAACAAGGCAGGAAAACGACATGGGTATGTATCCATGGAAATAGTTAGATTCAGAGCTACTGATAGCATTGTCTATCTCTTGAGTTTTTTAATTTGATTTATTCATCCACAATAAAGCATTAATTACTGACTTAGGGAACATTCTAGAATATTGTACAGGAACTACTTGATCCAATTGACTCTGGAAACTGCAGGGTGACTCTGGAAACTGCAGGGTGACGTCTTACTGACGTGGCTACTGCTCAGTTTCCAGGCAAACTATTCTAAGCGGAATAGCAGAATTACAAAATAAATTCAGCAATGAATTGTTATTGTTTATAAAGTTGTTGTTGTTGTGTATATGTGTTTGTTGTCTTTGTGCAGCGGAAACTGGTCAACTCGCTGCTAGGGACGTCAAACTTGTCCGAGCAAGACTTGAAGATCATCATTTATGACAAGATTGGTCAGAATGACATGGTGCTGAATGGCATTGAACAGTGAGTGTGTGATCGGTGTGTGTTGCGGCTGCAGTTGATGCCACGGCAAAGGACTAATGATCCTTCTCAATTTAGGCTCGGTCTGCTGACAGATGAGGTCATTGAGACATGCGGCACTCCACTCGACACGCTGTCACATCACTTGGCCAAGAGACTTGCTTACGGTACAATTGTACTCTCCTTTCTTTCTTTCTTTCTTTCTGTCTGTCTGTCTGTCTGTCTGATGATGATGATAGTAGTAGATATATAAATGGAGAAATACAACATTTAGTGGATATCTAAAAGCGAGATACATGTTTGAGATTATGACTAGGGTAATATTGCGTCTGTTTCTTGATGCCTGTGATACAATTTACAGGTTGAATATAAATAATAATTAATTAACAAGATCGTTCACGACAGTTGAGACTTGGCAAAATGCCGAGCACAGCTTTTGAAGGACTGGCTATTGTTGGCGATCACTTCCGACAACTCATTAAGGATCTTTGGCCCACGATAACCAAATCGAAGCTTGGACCTGTCCGAGGTGACAGAGGGTAAGCTGTATTGTTTCAGCTTTGAGGAACGGGTTTCTCGAAGCTTGATGGTGTAAGAAAACAGTTCCATCAGCTCATCACCATAGCGGCCCTGAGTTGACTTTAGTGCTGCGATTGCGGTATTGACATATATTTGCTGATCGATTGTCAGCCAATCGAGGACCTCGAGGACATCAGACACGTGGTCAACTTTTCGGCGATTGCTGTATGTCTTGGCTGCCCAGTTGATGATTTGCCGTTGCAGCTTCTTCAAATCGGTAATGCAAGCAGTTGCCCAGACGGGTAATGCGTACAGTGACGGCTGAATGACTAACGATTCAAGTGTCAGTTTAAGGGTGTCTGGTGGCATGTCATTTTTGAATCTGTTTATGTTGCGTAGTCGACAAGAAGCAGTCTTGATGATGTTTTTGATGTGTTCCTTGAATGTGAAGGAGCTGTCGAACAAGATACCAAGATTTCTTGCGGTAGTGACATATTCAAGTGGTTCTCCGTTCACAGTGATGGTTGGAAGTGCAACCGCTGTACGGACTCTTGTTTGGCCAATAGCAAGAATTTTTGTTTTCGAACTGTTCAGCTTCAGACTGTTTGATCGACATCAGTTCTGAATGGCAGTTAGGTCATCACTGAGTTGCTGTTGCACTGGTTGAGGATACGAGCGAGACTTTGGGTTACAGTTAATGAGCAATTGGGTGTCATCCGCAAATTGATAGGTAGAGCATTTGACGGTAGTAGATAAATCATCGACGCAAATCAAGAATAACAAAGGTCCAAGAATGGAACCCTGCGGAACACCGCATGTGACTGGTGCATCCTTCGAAGTCAACTGACCAACTCTGACTGACTGCTTCCTTTGACATAAATATGAAGTCTGTCTGTCTGTCTGTGTGTCTGTCTGTCTGTCTGTCTGTCTAGTGAGCGTTGGCTGTCTTCTGTTTTCAGAGCCTGACGAGCGTGATCTTGTGTTGCTGCGTCATCAGATTGGAATTGAATGGCCAGACAGTACCAAGGTTGGTTTATTTGCTGCTTTCAGTCACTTTCTGTCATGGCAACAAATCTTTCTGACTCACGTATTTTACGTTGCTTGATTGGATCCTGCAGGAAACACGTGACATCAGTCTGGTGGCCTATGGCGATCCCAAGGGCTACAGTGCCATGGCAAAAACGGTCAGCATCCCTGCAGCCATTGCTTCCAAAATGCTTCTAGACGGTAGGCTGAATATCCTTGGAAGGTCTCTCCGTTTCTTGATGTCGTTGATTGTCTTCATACTACAGTGTTGCATTGCGCCACTCCATTGCAGGTGAAATCACACGCCTGGGCAATGTGACGCCACTTACGCCCGATATCTACGAACCAATGCTGAAACGCATGCGCAGTGAAAACATCACCTGGACAACGAAGACGACGAAGCTCTGACGTCACAAGCTATAGAACTCCTTCACGCGTGCGCGTTGCTGGTGACGTCGTCGCATGACGCTTTTTGCTATTTATGATCTAGAAATATAGAACTTATAGCTTAGTCAACTGAGCACTGTAAGTTTCATATTTATATATGACGCGGTGTCACGAGACGGTGTTTATGTTAAATTAAATCATTCATTCATGTCGTTTGTCTCGTAATCTGGCGCTGTCTCCCTTTGAATGGGTCAAGACGAGGCTGGCGTTGGCTGTCACGGTTCATCGCGGCCAATTGAACCCATCCGATTGCAACCTGCCGCTTCGCCAGTTTGACACAGTTGATTTTGGAGTACTGGGATCTAGTGCTGAATCGAATGGCAGCCGAACACGAGATCTTTGACTCAGAAATTGTCTGACGATCGCTTGACTTTAACAAATGAAGTTCTTGCGTAGCCAATTCGAATGTGTCTTTTGCACATGGTGTAGCCTTGGAAGGGAATCTGTGATGATCTGGAGCGGTTGAGTTGAATGGTGATTTGGTTTCGATCATTTTATTATGGCTGCCAACGGAATGGAATCGGTCAGAGTGCCGACCAATGGAGAGATGGTCGAAGAGACCGACGAAAAGATCCCACTCATACCTGACGACGTTTCCCTCGTCGGGGATGGCCCGGCCGCCGGTCGGTCTTTCGTCGCCTCTGACTCGACTCCCCGGGTAGTTTGTACGCCGAAAATGAAAGCAAGTTTCGTGTTGTGCTGTGGCTTCTTGTGCTTCGGTTCTTCCATGGCGATCATTGGTCCTACCGTCCTTGAACTCGGCTGTTTGGTCGGCAGTGACGTTGGCAACATGAGCTGGGTGTTCTTCTCGCAGACATGCAGCGCGTTGATCGGCGCCATCTGCAGCGGCGTCATCACAGACAGGTTAGCGGCCACAATTACAACTTGATGCGTTAACCAAGTCCCATTCTGGCCTCGATCATCTACATTAGTCTGTAAGGTTCGTATCAACATCATGTTTCGTCTTCTCGGGCAGGTTCTCGATCAATTACAATGTCTATTTGGCGTGCGTCATGACCGTTCACGCTGTCGCCTTATCATTGTTGCCTTTCACAAGGAGCCTGGGCTCGCTCATCACCCTGACAGCCATGCATGGTCTCTTTGGTGGTTTCCAAGACACAGCGACCAACCTCAGAATGATCATCATGCATGGACAAGAGGTCAGCCTCCTTCTTCTGTGATCACATGACAGATTGAGCGTTGTTCCTTCTTCATTGTGAATGATGGAAGTGTTTCCTCTTTCGTTGCAGGTGCCGCCTTACCTTCAGGTCATTTGACTGTTTTGCCCTCTCTCTCTCTGTTGTGGCATGATGAGATTGTCTCGTTCTTCTAAAGTTCTAAGTACGTTGTTATTCTAATTTCTCTCTCGCTCCAGACCCTGTTCTTTTTCTACGGCGTCGGGGCCTTCATCAGTCCAATCGTAGCTGGCAATTTCCTGAATGACGAATGCAACCAGGGCGACACTGACAGCCTGCAGGAGTTCGCATTCTCAAGGCGTCGCCGCCACAACGGCATCGGCAAAGGCCATTGGTTCCAGTCGGAGGCCGCTCCTGGTCCGCCTTTAAATCTGGCAGCCAATGACACAACACACCGGCGCCCAGGCCACTTCATCAAGCGCATCTCGTCGACAGTCGTCCATTATTCCTATTGGGTGATTGCCCTCTTGCACGTGAGTCACCCCGGCACCCTCCTTATCATGTCGTTGCGTCATCTGCTCCTGATCTGTCACTATGGTGATGGTCTCGTTTGCAGATCGCTGTCGTGATGGCGTTGATATATTTGTACTTCGCGGAAAAGAGGCGGAGGAGAGCTAGCCTTGTTGCCAGTCTGCCAAGCCTGCAATCTGGACAAGAAGGTATTCTTCAATCATATATTATGGTTTCAATTCCTTATATGGTCCTACAGATGACTGCTGACGATGATTTTTGTGTTGTCTGTTTTGCGACGTAGATAGCCAGTCTGTCTCTACGGTCAGCGACGGCATGGATGACAACGAGAGTATGCGCAGTGAGATCGACGAGCCTATCAGATGTCAGGTGATCACCATCACTGTTTGGATTGGCGTAATGGTCTTCATCTCTGACGGCCTGCAGGTGAGACCAGATCCAGCCGCCAGCACCCTCAGTAGTCCGGTCTGCTTTTAATAGGCTGGCTTGATCTCTCTGTCGTTCCGTCCATCCGCAGGGGTCATTCGGTAGCTATGTCTACACGTATGCAGTAAAGAGCGGCGTTGGCATCACTGCAGACGATGCTGCATACCTCAACTCCCTGTTTTGGGTACGAGCTGTAGTCGCTCCTTCCTGCGTCGGTCGTTCTGACGAAAGAGTCTCCCTTCGCCCATTACGTTGTGTGTTTTTCTGACAGGGTGCGTTGGCCCTCGGCAGGCTGTTGGCCATCTTCGTATCCATCTACGTGTCACCTGGCGTCATGCTCTTGTTTGACATCGTATGTACTCCATTGATCCTCAGCATCATCATGAATTGAATATCTCTGCTACTTGTGATCGGATGAGTTGTCTCTGGCGTTTGCAGGTGGGTTGTCTGTCTTCGATCGTCGTCATGTTGATCATGCGTCACACCGTCATCTCGCTATGGATTGGCACTGCCGCCTTCGGCCTCTGCCTCAGCAACATATTCCCCACCAGTGTCTCATTGGCCGAGAGCTACTTCCGTCTCACGGGTGAGTGCATGTCGCTAGGCGGCAATCTCAATGAGCCACACCTTGTGGTCAATTGTCTCTCTCTCTTATTGGTTGACAGGGACAATCACGTGCATCTTCGTCGTGTGTTCTGGTCTTGGTGAGATGACCATTCCGTTGGTGATTGGCAAGCTCTTTGACGTCATTGGTCCTGTGGGATTCCTTAGCGTCAGCATGATTCTCTGTTGCTTGGCCGTCGTCATCTATATCGCTGTCATAGCAACGGGAAAGTCACTCCAGAATAAGATCAACGATCTGGGTAAGAGTGGGCGTGTCCGACCGGCACCAATTGTAGCTGAGCCTTCACCCTTTGACATTCGCTTATGGCTATTGGCTAACCTCTGTTGCTCTCTCCTGATGTAGAGAGGGAGCGGAGTTCTTCGCTTGAAATCCATCCGTCGAATGCTGGCAAAAATGACTTGAACACTGACTTACCAGTACCTTCTTCGGCTGCCTTTGACGAAGGAACGGCAGGCGACATCAGCGGCAGTCTCAATGGAACTGCAGAACAGCCTCGTGTACAGGAGGGACTGGTTTCCCCTACCGAACCCCGGGGGTCGTCGACCCCACCTTAGCTCTTGTCTCGTGCTTTCGTTGGAGCAGGTGGCTGTTTTTTAATTGGTTATAGTTTTGTCTGTTTAATGCTTTTGTAAAGTGCTGTTTATTTGGTTCGAGCTGTGTAAATACTCCTAACTAAGTCGTCTGCTTGCTTCATCTCCATGCGCGCGGCGGTTAATAATGTATTTTGGTTAAGCACCTTGATGAGCTGTTCTCTGTGGTTAATTAGTTGCTTTCAATGAAAGTGAATGCAAAAGGAGTCGCTGCGACGCAATTAACCTCCCAATATGAATCAAGTGATGTATTCATCATCAGTGCGAGGATCCTACAATTTGTTGCGTCTCTTCGACTGTTCATAGTGCCTCCGTGATGGACAACACTCTTTCTCTGCATGGCATCAGCACTTGCCATCAGCCATCTCATCACGCGGTGCGTTGCTCTGTTGGACCTGCGACGCGAGTGCCTTTAGTTGGTCATCTGTCATTGTCTGCAGTTGGATTCCATCATCATCAGCCATCTTCTGCTCCATTCTAATCAACAGGCCTCCTTCCTTCAGCATTCGATCGACTATCTCCACATGGGATTGACTGAGCGCATGCGTATTGCTGATGTCCATTATGTCGTCGCCAGAACCATGCGCGCGCACGCCTCTGTCTGTCAAGAAGGCACTCAATCCAGGGCTCTTGCACAGCAATGGCAGTCGCATTTTCAAATTGCACGTCATGGCCGCGCCAAGGTTCGACGGATACGTTGTAAGGTAACCGAGGCTATTACTCCACATGAACTCAGTATTCTGGCTGTTGAGAGCAGTCTCGAATTGGCCCAATGCGGTGCAGTAGCGATCAAATGCATCGGCCAGGTCCCCTCCTGTTGCCATGGTGATGATCTTGGCGTGGTCGTGTTGGTTGATCCACACGAAGAAGCCGTTGTTTTTATTGCTTCGCCAAACGCCTGATGTGAAAATGAGAGCAAGCGTCAAATGAAACAACAACAGCACCAGGCGACAGTTGGCTCTCGTCGGCCACATTCAACCAACTCACCTCGGGCGTCTGGCCAGTCGCGACCCATCTTGGCCGACTGGAATAGCGTTGTGGTTGGTGCGTGCGGGCACATACTTGCCACAGTCAGTTCCTTCTCTTCGGACTCAGTCATTGTTGCCAAGGGAACGTATGTGCAGCCGTGTTCTCCTGTCAGTGAATTCAACGCCTTGAACATGCGCTTCTCAACTTCTCTCCTCTCGGCGCGAGTGCACAGCGGTGGCAACGCAAAGCCGCGTAAATTCCTTGAGCCCTCGATGCGACACGACAGCGCGTATTGTGCATCGAGCGGCACTCTGCATTGCAACTGGCGACCGTCCAATGCCATCTTGCTCATGTCCAGTGCCTTGATCGTATCGCATTGCCCGTTGATGAGACTGTGAAAGAACTCCTTGTAGATTGTGTACGACTGTTCGTCTCCAGCCACACATCCATCACAGCACATTGGCTGCCCGTGAATCACGTGATCATTACTCTCGACCACGCCTGGCTGAATGACGTCATCAAAGGTGAAGCCATTGTCTGTTGTCTGTTTGATCATCTTTTCGTACATAGCTTTTGTCAAGGTCTTGGCCATGCTATTGTTGTTCTTTGACAATTGAGGGAAGTTATCATTGGCTGTCGTCTGCCTCTTTGTTGGCAGATGGGCGTTGTCAACGAGGCTAGTGATTGCCTCGCCTTCCTGAAGCCCTTTTTCGATGCGCACAAGTGTCTGGAGGCCATCGACAACAGCTTGAGCGAGCTGTAGCTCAGATGTACCGAGGCGACCCTTCTTACCCACGTTGATGCCGCGGGCAGAGCACCCATCGCACAGCAACGACAGACCAACATCCTCCAACAACGTAGGGAAGCAGGGCTCTTTCGATAGAAGAGGGAGATTCAAGATGGCACCGACCGTCATGGCCGTCCCGAGGTCTTCAGGATTGGTGGTCAGGTAGCCAAGGTGGGCTGTTCTCATGAACCCTATGCCGTCATCATCAAGACCTTGATCGAGTATTGCCATGGTGCTGCCACACCTCGTAAATAGTTCTGCCATACTTCCATCTGATTGGCTCATCTCCAGCCTCACGTGATCTCTCGCATTCAAGTGCGCCACTACTCGACCATCGACGCTGATAAATGCACCGCGTCCGTCAGGCCAGTCTCGTCCCATGGTGGCAGACAGGAACGAGGCTGACGTCGGTCGCTCAATGTTGACATGGCAACCACGAGCCTTCAGCTCTTCGCCTGACGATAACGGCGTGTACGTCCCTTCTATCTTGGAAAGGACTTTCACCAGCGCTCTTTCTACGGCCCTGCGATCTGCTCTCGTGCAGTAGGTTGGCAGGCAGAACCCTTTGATATTCCTAGATACGCTGATGTGACATGATGAGATCAGGTCAGAGTCGAGGCTGTCCGCTCCGACCAGCCCTGCGCCATCCCAGTTGATTGGATGCTGTGCATCCGCTGCTTGGTAGCCGTCATGGCAAGTTGCAATGACAGCGTTGAAGAACGGCGAGAACAACGAGTAGGATTCCTAAACGCAAATGAAGAGACATTATAAAGCACGACTTCGAGGCCCACTTGCTACCATACACGCTTGAAGCTGTACGACTACCAATGGCTCCCAGTTCTTTGCACAATAATTATGTACTTTGTTGCGCATGCTCACCTCGTCCCCTGCGAAGCAGCCAATCCCTTTGCAGTCTGCGGTGTCTACGCCTGCCTGGATGACCTTATCGATTGTGAAGCCATTGGCAGTGGCTTTGCCGGCTAGCGAAGAGTAGAGCTCAGGCGTCAGCACTTTGGCCGTGGCATTTTTCTGCTGGCCAAAACAAGGATAATTGCCATCCACAGTCTCTGATTGGCTGATGGGTTTCGGTGGCTGCTGTGGGCTATCCTGTTTGGTTTGTTTCTGATCTCTTTCTACGGCTATTTTCCTGCAAGCCAAAGGGAGACGCAATCACTGATATATGTTATTGTTCATCAAACAGTTAACTCGTTTAGATACAAATCTAAATAAAATCTTTACTGGACCTGGAAAATGTGATCTATCACTAGCTATCTTGCTAATTTTGTAATTGTTACGGATAGGTTGTTAATGGAGATGCTTGATACACTGTAAATGGAAATCCGAACACTTCATAGAAGTGCTTCACTCTGCAAATAAATGTCTGACCATGGCGCGGACGGTTGTTCAATTTCATGGTACATTGATTGACTTACTTTTCACTTTGATCTTTCGATGTTGTCGCCTTGCCAGCTTCGGCCGATTTCACAGCACTCTTCCCTTCGATTGGTTTACTTTTCGTCTCAGCTGATTTACTCTGGGGTTGATCTGTGGATTGTTCTGAAATCGGAATAGGGTACACCATAGTAAACGAGGGTGGATCGCCGTACAGAGGCTGGCTACTTGACCAGTCCTCAACTGTCCTGAGGCATGCATGTGTCAATTTGGGGCCAACCAAAGCAGCAACAATCTCTACAAGGTTGTCTCATAATCCAGTTTTATGTACACTTAACAATACTATGAAAAAGATGCAAATGTCTGGGCAGCAGTCACATGTGCCCGCCTAGGACAAGATAGCCCATTACAAACAGCAGTTTGTTTCCTTGCGATGCTGACCTTGCACTGTGATGACGTTGTTGCCACCTCCATTAGACGGAGCACAACCCATATGCCTGGTGTTCTTTATAGGCTGCTGTCCGCACGTTCACTCGTTCAGTCTTTTTTTGACTCACGGTTATTTTGATGAGATGTGACAAGAGCGTGGCGTTGTTTATGACATCAATAATCTACTTGCAGTTGCCAATGGAGATGACGTCAGTGTCGAAGCTCGATTCGAACACGTGACATGTCTTCCTTGGCTGTATGCCTTCTGGTACACGCAGCCACAGCGCATAATAATACCAAATAAATAGTCCACATGCCGCCATAATAATTATAGGCATCATAACTCATTGTGCAATCGAAACTCTTGGCCGGGGGGCTGGCTTAGTCGCAAAATTGTCGAGATCATCATTGAAACTGACGCGATCGGATCAGGTAGTCCAAGGATTTGACTATTAAAAATTTCACTCCTTTACGAGAGGCGAGAGCTTCTCCAGGATGGAATTGCTAAGGTGGTGGTTCTGCCTGCCTGCTGGATGCCCAATGGCTGTGAAATGGTCTGGTGTGGCCCTTGATATGGCCGAATAGAATGTTCCAACTAGCTTTCCTCGATTAGGCGAAATTGTAGTGCCGACTGTGAGCCGTGACATTGAAAATCTTTCGACTTTATGCTTCTGGGAATATTGATAAACCGTCAGAGTAGAGCTTGTGGTCTGTGGGACCATGATGGGGCGCTGGTACGTCGTAGGGGTCTTACGGGGAGGGGTCACGGGGAGGGCAGGCCGTGCAGAGTATCCCATGGTGCCATTGTGGACATGGCTTATTCACGAACGAAGTAAAATGGCGGACATGTGAACAACAATCAACATTGCATTGCCTCCACGGGAAAACCCAAACTAATGCTAAATCTCAGTGAATTGGCCATCGACGTTAATTCAGATGCTGCCTCACTGATTTCTCTCAAGAATGACAACTGAAAAAGCCAAGAACAGAGTAATAGACGTCGGAGCGCGTTTCTCGACTTTTGAACACGAGAATGCTCGAGAGACAGTCGGCAGCGACAAGAACACGTCGACAGCTCAGTCAAGCGGCAGATCCTCCTTCTGGAAAAAGGGAACATCCAAATTACCAGGACGGTAAGCAGCGTCAGCGTTGATTACTTCTTGATTTATTTTAAATGGCGATCAGTGTAACTTGGTGGGGATCACCTGCGGTCATCAAGGCCGCTTTCTAGGCCTACTTGTTGCGATGATGTTCGTGGGCTTGCTGTTAGTTAAATCAGGAGTGCACCAAGAGTGTAGCTTAGCCTAAGCCCCGATTTATGCATCGTATGAATGAATGCTCATTCGTCTTATTTGTCGTCTATCAGTGGATTTTAAAAGCTGGCTAGATCTATTGTATGCTACCTTGACTAGTAACTCATGACATCACTCTATTGACGTAGTTTAATTGATTTGTAGCATATTCTTACTTCATTTACAGTTTCACAACATGATTGTGTCCAGGTTATAGACACCTTAGCTGCTTTATTTACTTTTTATTTGGTCGGATTTTCTGCAAGAGGAAATTGAAACTCAGTGCCTACCTCATTGGTACACATTGTTTGATTTATATCACTAATATCCGAGCAGCTATCAAGAAGACGTTTTAGGAATATTACCCTAAGATTATCAGTTCATCTTAAATTTGATGCAGGTAGATATAAAACTGTATCATCTAGGATAGTAGGATGATAAGCATCTCGGGCCGATCAGCAGGATGTATAACAGTCCCTTAATGGAAAGTTCGTTTTTTGTACGCCGAATACTGCGCCAGGGAGTGTTGCTCCAGACTTGCGCCACTCCAAAATCGGGGAATTTTAGCAGTGTTCAGTACTAACTTCTCCAAATTTCTGCGCCGCTATGCGCCAGTTCCTGGCGCAGGACCTCTGCTCCACGCCGAAGATATTCGGCGCAACATACATGTTTTCCACTGGGGTAACAGTCTGCCATATAACTTGTCCCAATCTGATCCGCCCTCTCTACTTGGCTCGATCTTGTGCCACCAAGTACCGTTTCTACTGGTAGTCACTTGAGCCACGTGCCTCCGACCATCACTTGGCAATAGGCCCTGGAAACTGTGCAGTGATAATTTTTTATTCTTTTTTTGTTTGTGTTGCTACGAAATAATTTGTTTGAGAACCAATGATAGTTTACTTCTGTATTGTAGCAAGGATATGCCTCCTAGCACTTGCCTCAGCGTCGAGTCAGCAGGGCCGGCCACAGCGCCTTGACCAAACAAAATGACGGCAGACAGAGACCGCCTGAGCCGTGTCTCATTGTCATCTGTGACAGTCCTGAGGGCGTCTGTTTTTTGTTTACACTGTTTGTCCTTTTTTGCCTATATTTCCTACAATATCCTGATTTCAATTAGGGCTCCGAATTGCCGGGAAAATTCATTCTCGGTTTCCCGAAACTTATTCCCGGGACCCGAACGAGTCCCGCTTTTTGTTTTCCATTGTTTTCGCATGGTCTGCAAAGCTCCAGACTTCTGTCCGCAAATAAACAAACAAATGATAACCAACGCGAGTAAATTCTCCGCGAAAAGACTGAGAGTGTGGACAATTTGGTACACCAATGCTCCCATAACTATAACTCCAGTCAAAGTAATCCACTAAAATTTACAGCGACTGGTCACCACGAACGTTGATGAGACAGCGTGGTGAATTTTCTCCCACGAAAAGCAGGACCGGTCGGTCGTGACTTATACTACACAGATTGTTGTCAACTCGGCAAATTAATTTCAAGTTTAAGCAATCCTCTAAAGTTAATACTGGTTGAACCATAACAAAGGCTGAGGCAGCCGTTCGAGTTGTTTTGAACGAGCAGCAGACCACGCAACAAACTGAACAGAGA
>OFHS01000316.1:23569-45426 GCA_900245855.1 Calvadosia cruxmelitensis
GATTCAAGGTCGCACGATTCTGCGAAGCGGTTTATTGTTGCGAGACAAAAGAAACCTGACACCAACACACGCCTTGTAAACAAAGTTCAACTGCGGAGGTGATCAACCTCGCGACCAACGTTACGATTCCACAAACATTTTCGACAACACCGTAGTAAACAAATGGTGGGTAACTTGGAAACTCGTCAACTGATCATGAAGCTTTACAGAATATGCAAAAAGCAGGAAAGTGCAAACAAATTCCGGGAGCATAACGGGAAAATCCATTCTCGGTTCCCGGAATAAATGTCGGGTCCCGGTTTCCCGGGACTCGATTCGGAGCCCTAATTTCAATACTTGGATTTCAACAGAAACTTTGGAAGGAATCAGACTTGCAATATAAGGCGACATTAAAATGAAGATGAATTCGGAAAAGCATTGTTATGGAAACAGTGCTGACGCTGCAGTGAACCAAACAAGAAAGTTCTGTTAAAAAAGTGGAACGGTAAAACAAGCTGGACAAACCTCTTGTTGTCATTTTTTGCTAGAAGACTTCCATTTCTTGGCTTCGTGCATTTACACACGCACAGTGCTGTATAGTAATTCGTTACAAGTAACTGATTACTTGTAATCGTTACTTTTTAAAGTAATTTTAACTGTAATCTGTTACTTTTTTGATAGAGTAATTTGTAACGGTAATTCGTTACATTTTTCTGCAGTAATTTTTAATCGTTACTAGAACTTGTTGGGCATTTTGAAAATTACTTTTCGTACTTGCTCAGTTGCTCTTCCTTCAACGAAATCGTTCCGAAACAGTCACAGTGCTAGCGTTCACTCCGTTCAGTCAAACAGATTGACATCGATTGGTGTTATGCTGCGTTTAAGTGTGATTTTTGAGCAGTAATCACAAAAATACTCTTCGATCTCATGACAAATTGTGTTTTTTAAAGGTTCGTTGCGAAATGATTGTCCTTCCTTGCAAAAGTAATTTTAAAAGGAATTTGTAACGATTACTTTTGAAACCAGTTTAATTTGTAGTTGTAATCCGTTACATTTTTCTATAAGTAATTTGTAATTGTAATCCGTTACTTTTAACGGCCGTAACTTGTAATTGTAATTCGTTATAAATAAAAAGTAATCTATACAGCACTGCACACGCAGCCAAACGTCTTCCTGAAGACAGAAAGTCTTTCTTGTTTGGTTTAGGACTTGGCCGGTGTAAATTTTGATTTTAAATCATCTCAGTTTGACTACTGGACTCAAGCCGTTTCCAAGAACCATTGCAACACCATGAACATAATTCACTTGCAGTTACTTTTTGGGTTGAATGAAGACTATATCCAATGAAGCAAATCACCAACTTTGTCAGCCAGCTATCTTGGAAACATTAAAGCTGCAAACTCCTTCCACAGGAGTGTGTCTTATTGCGGCAGGAACATTGCATTAGCGAAGAACTCAGTATTCTGTCGATGATGGCAAAAACAGCAGCAAACTCAATTGTTAGAGGAAGTGTACCTAAGATCAAGTCAAACAGTTGATCATTTTCTTCTCTAAAGTGGGCTGAAATTGATTCTCGGTTCCCACAATTGACTACCGGTAGTGAAATTGCAATTTTGGGAAAAATATGCCCTTCTGAAAAAGTATCTCCAGTCCAAATTTCTTAGAAACGGTCCTGGCAACAGTGTTCACTTTTGAGTAACAGAGTAGATAAATGACTGGCACAGGATTAGCATTGTGTTCAAAGGGCTAGGATTAAGGATTTTAGATTTCAGCGAGGTCCTGTATGTAGGGATAGGGTTTCACAAGAGAGCAGTCATTTAAGTATATATCATATTATTTTTATTTTGGTTTAGCTTATCTGGAAAAGCAACAGAGGATTTTGCGGAATCTCAGGTTATCATTTGTTTGAATCCTCTTCGATTCATCCTTTCTGAGCCGTTTTGGATTGTTTTCCCAATACTTTAACGCAGTTGTGTTAGCAAGAAAAGTTCCTGCTTGAGCTTCAAAGAATCATTGATGTACAGTATTGTGAAATAAAAACATAAGCGCAACTAAGTTGCCTGTTGCCGGCAATTTTCCCACAGCCTTGGAGTATAACCGGCCACGGCTGCTGCCCTTTATGCTCAACTTCTAGCTGGTAAGGAATGTAGCTCTGAATGGAGAATGATGGAGAAGCATAGTTAATGTGACACATACATAGCTCACCCTTTTGACGTATGCTAATGTGACTGATTGATCTATCGATTGGAGGGAAAATTTACAATATTTAGTAATTAGCACACACGGTTATATCATTGAAGGTAGATAGTCTGCCTGCAGGAGCACCACCACAGCATAATTAATGCAATAGACCTCAGGATGATAGTGTTGGTATCAGCTCCCAAAGGAAGGCGTCAAGGAGGTTTTCTTGACCACACTCATCATCTCTCATCATTCTCGTTACCAAGCTTTCTAACAATGCAAAACATGGATACACGTGACAACAGAGGAGGTCTATTTTCTCACAAGGTGACAATCAAATTATGTGAAAGCTGTGTTGAATACCTTAACCACTATAATTTGTCACATCCAAGGGTGGCAATTTCTCAGTAAGGCATCAATTTCCTTGAAATGTTCCTTGTACTGAATATGACAGTTTGTGCCGGCATCTTTGATCCTTCAAGCTTAAGTGGGATCCTGTTTGCATTATGACATGATCCGTTTGCGCATGCAAAAGGAATCTAATTTGGAACACACTTTAGAACTCTCTGATTGAGCTTGAAGATTTGCACTTTTGAGCCTTTTTTCTCCATAGTAAGCCTTCTTGTGTGACTTCTGTTTTTGCTAAGAATCGGATTGGGTGTGTAAAATCACAATTGCGATCTCGCTCTTTGCGTAATCTGAATAAGTGAATATGTTACTTGTGTTAGAAGGAGAAACAAAGATCCTCCTATATGCGCTTAACCATACCTTGGAGTTCGTACGGGAGCATGACAAACCGCACCTTTATAATCTCAATTTAGATTTCTGATCAAGTTTCTGTATAGAGCTTGAATTTTTATTGACAGAAAAGTTCTTCTATATAAAAAGAATTTCAGTAGGTCGTAAGTTATTGAGATTTTCAAACCAGTTCAATCCATGTAGTACAGTAGTTGCAATAGAAGTGAATTAAATGCACGCCAGGACTTGAAGGGTATCAATCTTCAAGCCAAAATCTGTACGGCAAGGATTGTGTTGTGGCCATATTGCGGCCACTGTAGGCCTACATGACTCAGGGCCTCAGCGAGCTAGTTTTTTTTTGTTTATTATTGCATGATTTCTGTCAGCTAACAGGTATGTATGTAGCCCGACGACAGATTGCTCTTCACGCACCCAACTAAGGAGTCGTAAAGCCATGAAAGGCAATATAATTATTTGGAAGTAGTTCAAATCAAAACTACAAAATAAACTTAGCAGTTTAATTAAGAGCTAATTATGTTTCAATCGGTCCTTTGCTTTGCGGCCACAACACGTAATCGCTGAGGAAGGAGCATATGTGCATCATACTTAAGACTACCATGCAATCAATGCAGAGCGGATTGGTGCAAGCATTCAATCGCCTTGGTTGAAATCTAGACTAATGAATGCCTGTGTGTTGACCAAACCCACAAGAGGGGTCTTATGCAACAACATAATTTTCACATCGCAACTCAATCATGTTTTCAATTGTCGCTTTGTTTACCTACAGGCCAATCTACGGCGCCCAGCATCCCCCGCTTCAGACGCCAGAGTGAGGCATCTTTCATGGCAATATTTTTACTTACTTTGCTGCGTTCTGTGATAATGCCATAATGATGAGTACATTTAAAGCAGGATTGATTTCTTTCTGTTTGCATTCTACCAGCTCCACTGTCTTGGAAACGTACAGCAAGAACTCAAAAGCAAACAAAGGCAAAAAACACCAAATCACTTTTCAGGAATTTCAAGGCTCCACCAATGACGCCTGGGATGAGGCAGAGGATGACATTATTCGCGTGAGTGATGACGCTGGCATGAGCATGTCACCACCGCGGGAAGAAGGTACCTTTCATGGGAGCGATGTGCGCGAGAGGATTATTACCGGCTCCACAGAAGGAGAGTCATCTGCGTTGTCCACCACAGAAGGGGGCGTGTCCCATGAGTTAGAATCCAAAGACCGCCAGCCGCAGGCTCAGCAAAACGCAATTGACAGCAAGTTACAACGTGCAAAGCCTTCTGTCAAGGAAACGCTTGTCTCAAAGCTATCTGAAACACTCAGTACGTATTGTCACATGGCTGGCTGTTACAAGCACTCCTGACATTGAATTAGGTAGGCCCACACTGATGATGATGATGATGTTATTCCCTCTTTTCAGGCAAGACCCGGTCAAGGATGTCCCCTTCACCCCCATCCCCCAATGCAGTTGAGGCTATGCAAGCGCCCCTGCCCCCATCTCCCATTCACCAGACCAGCGTTGATCTCAATGAGCATGAGAATGTCCGCCTTGAGAAATTTGGCAAATTACTAGCAGGCCCAACAACAGACCTAGGTATTGACCACAACTAGTGGATCTTACGCTAGGCATGAAACCGATCTGCTCATTGATGCTGATTGGTTTTTATCATGCCTGCTGACACCTGTCTTTCCTTTGACAGAACAATTAAGAAAACTGAGCTGGAATGGAATACCCGCTGCAGTCCGCTCAGCCACATGGCAGCTGTTATCAGTAAGTGCATTTTCCATTCTGAGGCAGGAAAAGCAGGGTTCGCTTAACCGCGCCCATTTCAGCCCCGCCCATACCACTTTGACTTCGCTGTATTTCTTCCAGTCCAATTGCTTGTAAACTATGGCTGTGTTATCATAGCAAACTTCATCCTCCACGCGGCTGTCGTAACTGATCCACATCGATGTATCACAGAAGGAGTTATTGTTTGAGTTTGAAATTTTTCAAAAGTGTTGCCAATTAATCTATATTTTCAATTAATAAAGATTAATAAAGATATGGATTCCTTTGTTCACAACTACCAGTTAATCTTGTGCGGTCTAATTGCAGTTACACCTTCTACTTCGATTCCGCGTGCTATTTTCAGGGCTACGTTCCTCCTGGCATCGACAGGCGGAGTGAAACACTGCGACGCAAACGGGAAGAATATTATAATTTCGTAGAGAAGTACTACCCTACGCGCTTTGAAGATGCTTACAATGAAGACACTTATCGTCAAGTAAGTCCTTGTTGTCTGCAATCAACCGGTGCACCTTCGTTGTGCGTGCGTTAGTCTCCCATCACCGCTCTTTCTGATCATAAATATCGCTTGCCTTTCAGATCCACATTGACATCCCTCGCACGAATCCTTTGATACCCATCTTCCAGCAGCATGTTGTCCAGGAGGTAGATCGTTTGTTGTATAAGGTGGCTGCTACTCGGCTGCTTGCTATTACGAAGGCCTTGCTGTTCGTTTGGAAGTCATACGGCTGCCTCTTTGCTCGCTCTTATTTTAATAAGTCATTATTGCGTTGTTATTCTTCAGATTATGCTAATGCAACGCATGTTAATGTAATTAGAGCGAAATGATTTTTATCTGGGTCGAGAAAAGAGAAGACCACGGTCTTTAGGTTTGCCTCGACTCTTGGTCGTTGTATTACCATTGCATATGTTCATGAACATTAATTGTTGTTGTTGTTGTTGTCTGTCGTGCAGCTGTTTGAAAGGATCCTTTACATCTGGGCCATTCGCCATCCGGCCAGCGGCTACGTCCAAGGCATCAACGACCTAGTCGTGCCATTCTTCATTGTGTTTGTCTCTGAGCATACAAGTGAGTTGCGGCTGATAAGATTCAGCGCCATGATTGCTGACTCAGCTCATGAAAGTGACGCATGCGCACAGCGTTGTTGCTTGCGTCTCCTTCCGTGTCTTTCTGATTCGTAATCAGTATGCGTTCATTTGATTTGTTTTCATCAGGTGGGAATGTTGAAGAACACGACATTGGCACCATTAACAAGGAAGTGCTCGACTGCGTTGAGGCAGACACGTTCTGGTGCGTCAGCAAGTTGCTAGATGGGATTCAGGTGCGATTGGTTGGTCAGCAGAATTGTTTGTCTACACGAGGCTGATAGAACGAGTTGTTAAACAAAGGTTTCTTTTGCCGTTTCCAGGACAACTACACGTTTGCGCAGCCTGGCATCCAAATGAAGGTTCACGCCCTTCAAGACCTTGTGGATCGCATCGATCGTAAGTCACGGATATCATCACGATCGTGAGTCTGATCTTCTATTGTCCGTCTGTCACATCAATTGACACTGTCATACACAATGCTGTAAAAGCCCCTCTTTTATGTAACTAGTTACAAGTACAAGTACCCTCTGGAAAATGGAACTAATTCCAATTACAATTGTGTTCCTACAAATGTAGATAGTTACAAGTAAAAATTACTGCTTCTCAAAAAGGAACTTCTTGAGTTAAAGTTCCAAGTTCTAACGTGCATTGTCCGACATGTTTATAAGCTAAATTATGGCAAATGAAATTTATATGAAAAACGAAACAAAGAAATAAACAGTACGACATTTAGTTAATCAGCAGACCCGTGCGCCATCCGCTAATAGTTGAAGGAACATGACAATCAATCAATAATAGACTTTGGGGCGGCTTGCAGCTCCTTGACAGCAATTTGCGATTGCAAATCGCTAGATCTAAACAGTAAACAGGAACGCTTGCTGTTCTCAAAGTAGAATGTATTCATTCCTTTACTTTTATAGCTAATTCTACAAACGTTAGATGCCACAGAAAGCTAGTTTACATGAAATGTAAATGTAATGAGTTTTATTAAATTTTGTAATAAGTCGCAGCACTGGTCATCGTTACGTCAATTGACATTGCAGGGCCGTTGAATTGCTTCATCGCCAGTCACAAGATCGACTATTTGCAGTTCACATTCCGCTGGATGAACAATCTGCTGATGCGTGAGCTGCCATTATGGTGTACCATTCGACTGTGGGACACTTACTGGGTGAGCAGACCGACCTCCTTTCGGCGTAATCCGCCCTCCTTCGGTTGTCATGACATCTCTCATATCGTATCTTTGTTTGTAGTCTGAGCCCAATGGATTCGCCCTTTTCCACTTCTACGTCTGTGCTGCGCTCCTGACGCACTTTTCAAAGCAGATCAAGGCGCACGTTGATTTCCAAGTAAGTAAACGTATCGCATAAAATGGCTTGGTGACGTTTGCCGTCAGATGCAGGCTAAAATGTAACTGAATTCTACTTACAACTACTTGCTTGGCTGCTGGCGTAAGTAGTTAGTTACTACCGTAGCTACTCCAACCACTTTTGCAATAAGCTACGTCTGGAAGGGCCTCTGTATGATCAATGCGAAAAGGAAGGTTTCAGGTCGTCGCGTATCAAGCCTCGCATTGCCGACAGCAATATCTGACGAACTGCATTAAGCATTAAAGGTGAACTGTTACAAGTTAAGGTATTGTATATTGAAAAGGCTAAACAGTAACTAGTTACCGCCACAAGACGCAAAGCTAGCGATCGCAATTAATTAAATGCCCGTTACTGCTGTGATCGTTGGTCACAACCATTCATCGCTGGTGTGGTGGTACTTCTAACACAGCATTGTGCTTCATGGCGGCGAGAGTGAAGGGGTAAAGGCGTTGCATGTTGTCGCTGTAAGAGATTCAGGCAGCTCTACTAATGAACCATTCCGTCATAGCGATTTCCACATGTCGGTTGTTTTGATTGGCTATGGTGAGATCACGTGTCATGCTTTAAACTAATCCCCAGTCTCCTTTCGGTCTGTCGTTGCAGGGCCTGATGGTGTTCCTGCAAAACTTGCCGACCAAGAACTGGAACGAGGAAGACGTCTCCATTCTAGTGGCCGAGGCGTACCGATTGAAGTTCATGTTTGCTGACGCCCCTAAGCACCTCAAGACCAACTGACAATGCCCCCTGATGACCAACGACCCCGTTTATAATGTTTAACCAGCTCAGACTCCATATGAAATCAAGTGACTTAGTACTTCTATTTTCAGTTCATTGAGTTTATCTGAGTCTGTTCTCAGCTGTGATGAGTAACCATGACTACATATGATTGGAACTCCTGTGGCCAAGGGCGGCCGATCAGTTGGCTTAATACGTTAATCGATGGACGCTCCTTTGGGCCTGACGCAATGAGGCGAGGCTATCGTAAGAATCAACAGGCGAGGCCGCAATGGTAATCCATTTCACTGTCAATCAGCACGAGCATGTGATGAATTAATTTATTTATCAATGAAACGATACGAGACCAGTTTAAGATAACCCGTTGAGGGGGGGCTCTATCGCTATGCTGCTTCGTCCTGTTTGGGATATATGTCCATTTGATGATGTGGAGCAACCGGAGTTTGTATTTGGCAATATCGAATCTATTGAAAAGGAAAGAGATACAGCATTCCAGGCAAATTGCCCACCATATTGGCTCGCTTTGACAAATTGAATTGAAGGCGCAAAACCAGGACAATCGCAAGCAAGTACTGTACTTATTATCCTATAATGGAAGATACGAATAATGCTGTTCTCATGCGATGGTTGACTGGCTCATCCTTCAATTAATAACAAGATGCCCCTTCAGTCCAGTTGACAATGCGATGATTGCCTTCCGTGTCATGTGAGCGCGCATTCGTGACATCAGGCGTCGTTAGGCAGATTAAACCGCCATCTTGTGGGTCGCACGAAGATCTCCCCCGTGACGTATCCTATCCCTCCGCTGTGGTACAGTTGCCGTTCAAATACGGTCGTGGTGTGGTGTCAGGAATAATCTTGTTGCCTGGCAACCTGGTCTACGATTGGCCTCGCACTGGTGTCTGTTGACATTGAGGGCTGCTCCGTCGAAGTTGGTTTCGTTTCATTCTGGCGGATGGATCTTAATCTGCTCTGCTTTCTTGTAAATATGCAACATACGTTTGGCCATCTACGAGCCCTTTGACTCAGTCATTTTGGTGCGGCTGCGAATCATCACTTGACCTCGCAGGAAAGATAACTTCCCTAGACTTTCCTTTCAGGAGAAACAATTGAATTATTATTCATTTCCGGACAATAGTCGGATTGTTGCGAGGAGCGCCGTGATTGGCTGATTATCGTTCGACTGTCGACTTGTGTTTTGGCATGGATTCTTTTCCGTTCGGTGTCATTTCGCTGGTGTTCGCCTTCCAGAAGATTTTGCGCATTGTGAGCACGTACATGTGAGCGTTGGCCGCCGGAGCACTTCACAACAGACAACGGAGCCGACACCACTTTCACCTAACGGACATCGGGACTCTCTCGCCTTGGTCGTTACGACTTCGAATTTATCTCTTGAGAAACGAAAGGAATAATAATCCGTCGATGTTTTGTTGCTTGTGCGGCGGCAACTGAAACTCATTTGGCAATGAGGAGAATCAAGCGAGCATTGTCGCTTACCAAGACTCCTAAGATTGAAGAGAGCATTTCTGAAATTAGCGAATATTGCGAGGACGTTAGCCTACAAAATGGTAATTATATCACGAATGGATGTGGAAATAATAATTATTCAAAGTCGAATGGTAAGAGCTGTGCTGAAGATGTTTCGCATCTCGACTTGGCAACAGCGGCGTGTTGTGTTGTTTGTTCTACGTTCGTACATCGTCTGCCATTCGTGACTATCTTTCGTTCTCGCCCTTCTTCCATGCTTCGCAGGCGACACTCTTCCCCTTCATTCAGGCAAGACATTCATTTTCTTTTGGTTCATGTCGTTAAATATAGAAGGCCCCTTCTATCGAGAACATTGACGATGTTTGTCTAACAACCGGCATTCAGTCGTGGCCGGTTCTCTTCTCTCTCTTCTCGCGGTGGCGCGTTTGATCAGATGTTCCTAACTGGACTCAACCCAAGAACTGATCGGCAAACGCAGCCACCATCTCTTCTCTCCATCTGACTTTACATACGTCTTCGAGCTTAAAGATTGCCGGCAGTTTAATTTGCGGCAGTATTCATGTGTCTATTTGAAATACTTCGAATTTTGTCCTGCAAATAGCAGATCAATTCAACCATGTTTATTAATGGCCCCTCAAAGAAAGAATGTCGCTGTTATCCTGTCGAAATTGGTTTCAATATAACACACTGGCTTTGCTTCGCAATTTCTTTTATTGCCAGTGTCCGATTCTGTGGTGTTGCTTTGCAAGGACTAGTGTGCAATATTGATGTTGGACTGCGGTGGGGCTTGGCCTTGCTGTTTCGCGTGTTATCGTCGCTTTGCTGTTTCTCTTCTCAACCGCAACCAACATCCTTCCCTCTCTTCCGTCGCTCACAAACAGCGACAGGGACATCTGCCCTCCCATAGAACTAAACATACACGGACTCATTCGCATATTTAATGGATGGCCTATATTGCAAATAGCTTGATGTTTGCAGGGCTGCCTTCAATGGCCCATTTACAATCATTGCATGCGATATACATTTCACCAGCAGCCGTTGTCTTTGGTTGGTCTTGTTGACATCAGCTCCCGCTATGTATGTCAGTGGGCTGCTGACTTTACCCACATTTCCTTCTAAGTCAATGAAATAATGACGATGACTAGCTCTTCAGTTGGAATGAGCTGGCGAACTAAATTTGTTTTACTTCGGACTTCGATCGATGTCCGCGGCCAATCGCATGTTGCAGTTGTTGCCGATATGAGCCACCGGATTTCATGGCAATACTACTACATTGCACGTGGCCAAGTTGCAGGACTCACAGCTGCAATTTAACCGAGTCACGACATTACTGGCATTGCTTTGAGGCAGTCGTTCTATATCCTTCTGTTCGACAGCTGCTCTCCTTCAAAATAAATCATGTGCCGTGTTACAAGCTAAGGCATTCCCGCGGCGTCGGCGTGGTCATGGGCAATATTTAGAACTGTATCTGCTTTGCCTGTGTGTTCTTTGCTCTGCGACAATAGGCCGGATGATGTAATCTTCGTTGTGAACAAAATCTACCTTCTGCGATCTGCCTGATTTGTTTGCGATTGTTAGTACAGTGTGCGCGCTTACAACAGCGTGTAAACACCCCTCCTAGTTCAGGCGGGTCTGGTCTGTCCAGAATGTGCCCTCGGCAACCGACTCGTCATTCCGATAGCACGGCACATTTGACCCCTGTCATCCATTGCTCTGCCTGTCTGTCCGTCTATGCAGTCAGCCCACTTTCTGGCGCATTCTTGACTGGGAGCAGTGCGAGCGTTTGAGAGTTAGTGTATTGCAATGGGATCAGTGCGTTGATCTTAAATGGCTGGAATGGTAATGCCAGTCAATCTGCTACAACTCAAATGCTGGATGGGGTCATGTAACTTACTGTAATATTGTAATGTGAGCGGACATCAGGCCCACTTGAACACATGAATGACCTGATGTTGTTCAGTCCAATATCATTACGTAGGCGGACAGTATTGTCTGTTGTTTCCAGAATTAGAAGACGTATTGAGCAGGAGTGTGTCTGTATGGACTGAGATTGCTCAAGTGCTCTAAGGGCCCATTCTAATTTGGAACAGGGGGGCCATGTTGGTTGTGATGACATGGTAGTTGCTCAAAATGTAGGTGAAGGGATTCGCTTAAAATCCTCTCGCACATGAGATTGGTTCCTTTGCTCTGATGCAAGCTCTCTGATGACACTTTTGGAACCTTCAACATGCTGATGACAACCTCTATCTCGCTTTGCCTGCTTGACACTGAAAATGAGCTATTGCCATAGTGACAGACTGACAGTGGATGTGCTTCTGTCTTGTTCGATCGTGTTGTGTTTGTCATGGTGATCTGGCTGCGTTCTGATTTAATTAACAAGGATGGGGGAGATGTACTGTAACTGTTGTTTCTGTCGTAGTCCATCGATTTATTTATTTAATTTATGCAAAGTTATTGCTGGATGAACTTGATGCTCAATTGAAATACACGTTTGTGTAGTTAAACGGGCTGACTGTATGAAGACTAATCTTGCATTGCTTTCTGTTGTTGCCTTCTAATCACTCTAGCGTACTTCTTTGTTCCACCAAGTGATATTCGATTGGTGATACATTTAATTGTTATTGCATTGATGCCACTCAAGCCCTGAGTTGAGCTGATCAGGGCTGTTTTACCCCGTAGCCACTCAAAGCATGTGGTTTAGACCCTTGGTTTGGATAGACCCTTTTCAATGGTAGTTTCAAGCATTTAAACGTATAGTATTTTAATTTGTGCAAGGTGAAATCACCTCCAGACTGCAATTGAATTAACGCATTCCATTTGGCTGGATGTAAGCATCATGAGCAAACAGTTCTGAGGCGTAACGTAACAACATTTTTAAGAGCTGTAGGTTTGAGAATATTTACGATCTGAAGTAGGACCCCGTAGAAACAGTGTTGTAGGTTCTTTGGTTCTTAAGCCGACCCTTGAGCTGATCATGCTAATTCTACCAGATAGTCATGTGCTTTTGTTGTGATCATTGCAGGTCTGCAGCTCAAGCAATCATCTGGTAGGACGCAAAGCGTTGCCTCCAATGACTCTGGCCATGTGTCCGGGGGTGAAATAGATGGCCGCCCTCCTTCGCCAGTCAAGCTGCGACAGTTCAACAAAGAAAGATTTGTAAGGACTTGTATAACACTGCTATTAATTGGTGTATTTGTATAATTGTGTTTTCCAGCAGTCTGTTGTGCCATTGGTGTGAGTTGTGCTCCTTAACTTGTAGATCTGAGCTCTGGGTCAGGGTGAGGTGCTGTGCAGACAGAATGGATGTTCTTGCTTTCTGAGCAGTGCAATTGTATCACAATAGGCAGATTAAGGATTCTTGTTGCTGTTGTCTTTCGTCCATTGTCCTGCTTTGGTGATGTACTGAGTCATCCGTGATCTCATTTACAAACCGTTTTCACAATAGGATTACGGCTTACAGCAGTCCGTGTGTATTGTTCTTCACATTATGTTTTATCACTACTTTGAAGGGTTAAACAGTTATCCTGACCAAGAACACCTGTTTGTTGAATATCAATCCCTTCTATTTGATGGTGATTGTCACAGATCAATCTTGTCGCCAGCCACCTGGTGCTTCCTGTCCCAGAGAAGATACTTGTCTTCTGTAGGCCTATGCACAGCACCCTTTTAATTATTTCTTTGAAGTTGTTTGGTTTGTTTCCTTGGTAATACCAGCGGTTGTAATTATTTATTTTTTTCATTTGTTTATGATGTTTTAATTAGGAGATGAGAACAAAGCGGATGTCGTTGCCCGCAAATCTCAATATGTTGTCACAAGAGCCTCCAAACTCAAAGCAGCTTCGAACTTCTCCAGGAAACTCAGACCTTCAAATGTCACGGCGTCAACGAAGGCTGTCTTTGGTAATTGTCAAGACTCAATCGCGTTTGCCATTGTTATCTCTTCCACTGTGTGCTTTCTATGAGCTGTGTATGCCTTGTCTGTTTTAGTCGGAACTCGGCTACGGACGCATGGAAACTTATACAAAGTTGGACAAATTAGGCGAGGTAACTGTAGAGCTTTGCTTCAGATAAGACAAAGACTTGGTTGCTTTCTGTTCACCGTCGTTTCTTTGCAGATATTGTAACATTCAACATTTATCCACTTAGGGTACCTATGCGACTGTTTTCAAAGGACGCAGCAGGTCAGTTGATGTTTGCAAATGGTCCACACATTAAGATCCTATTGTCTTTCTGCTTCTGTTGCATCCATCATTATGCTAACTGTTGTTTTTCTTCTCTGTAGGTTGACAGAGCAGCTGGTTGCTCTTAAAGAAATCCGGTTAGAACACGAAGAAGGCGCACCCTGTACTGCTATTCGCGAAGGTTGGTTTGTTATCAGATGCTTTGTTGTTGATGACTGTCAGGCGTTGTTGTATTGTTGGCTAATTGTCAGCCATTTATCTTGTGGCAGTGTCCTTACTAAAAGACCTTAAACACGCCAACATCGTTACACTTCATGACATTGTGCATACGCCAAAGTCACTCACCCTTGTCTTTGAGTACTTGGTAAGTGTGTTGCGTCGGCTGCTGCGATTGGTGGAACCAGGTGGTGTTGACTTTGATTTGTTTCAGAACCCCCTCAGCAGAGTATTAATTTCCATTATGTGTTTCCTTTTTGAAGGAAAAGGATTTGAAATCATACATGGACGAGTGTGGTGGGATCATGAGCCTGCTGAACGTTAAGGTGTGTTCTGCAATGGCAATTAGACTCAGCTGATTACTGTTTGTTCTCTCGTTGATCAGACCTTATAGTGTTGCTATCTTTTGTTGGTTACATTACGTCGTTTGCGCTATTTGTCCTTTCAGTTGTTCCTATTTCAACTGCTGCGTGGCCTAAGCTATTGCCACGCAAGGAAGATACTTCACAGGTGAGTTTTGATGACGCTGCTTTGATGGCTGCATCATAGTTAAAGTTATTTTGTTGTTGTAAATCCTATAAATGACCAATGACATTGTTTTCTTTCTATTTTCAGAGATTTAAAACCGCAAAATCTGCTCATAAATGACAAAGGGGAACTTAAACTTGCGGATTTTGGTGTGTTTGTATGACGTGATCTTCATTACAAGTGTTTCTCATCTGTATGTTATATTGATCGGTTTCTGATATGTACGTTGCAATCTGTCTCACAAGGTCTTGCCAGGGCAAAATCAGTACCAACCAAGACATATTCCAATGAAGTCGTGACGCTGTGGTGAGTCTGACAGATTAGCAAGTCTTGCATTTCGATGCGTTATGACGTTTGTCATTGTGACACGCAATGCGACTGTGCATACCATCCAGTGTATCATCCTATTGCCTTTTGTCAGGTATCGGCCGCCAGACGTTCTTCTTGGATCAACAGAGTACAAGTCCTGTATTGACATGTGGTGAGTTTGTGAGTCCACTTGGTGAGTTGTTCTACGATGACGGTTACTTCACGATTGCCGCTAAACCTCTGCTCATCTTGCAGGGGCGTCGGGTGTATTTTCTACGAGATGATCAGTGGCAGACCGATGTTCCCTGGATCAACAGCAGAGAACCAGATTATTTTGATATTCAAGGTTTGTCTGGCTTTCATTGATATGGCCTTCTTGCACAGATGTTTAGTATGTTGTTGTGTTGAATTGAATGTGCAATTGTTGACTATTCTCATGGCTGTTTCTTTAGTTGCTTGGCACTCCAATTGAAGAGACGTGGCCTGGTATCAACAGCAATCAAGATTTTGTTGCTGGTAAGATCATCGAATCATGATCACTGTGCTGCTTAGTGCTTGACAGAAGCAGGTATATTGCTACAAGGGCTTTGGCATGTTGTAATGAGCTTTCCTTTTTAGGCAAATTCCCACACCATCGCGGCGAATGTCTCTTTAACCACGTACCAAGGTAAAACTCAATGGCGGTGTTGTTGTTATTGCTCAGCCTGCTCACGTTGTCATGGTAGCTTGCTGTCAGCTCCTTCTGAATTTGTTCTTGTGTGCTCTCGTGTAGGATTGACAACTCTGGCATGGAATTGCTGCGGAAGTTTATCAAGGTAATGCCTGTGGCTGAGATTTGCATTAGGGAACATGCCACAAGTGAAGCAAGTCACGGCTGTCCCTGAAGACAAGAAAGCAGCCTAACAGTGCAAATCAGTGCCAGTGCCTTATACGGTGTTCCTAATGTGTTCTTTTGATTGGTCTTTTATTCAGTACGATCCAGAGCAGCGGGTCGAAGCCAAGGATGCCATGAAGCACAGCTACTTTCATAACCTAGGCCCAGATGTCTTCAGCCTAGATGACAGTAAGCACCCAGAATGCTTTGTGTGTTGTCTTGTTAATCGGCATGCTGCATCTATGCTGCCGTGGTTACGTTGAATCTTTTGCTTTCTGATGATAGCTGTACCCATTTTTGTGGCAACGGAGTTACGAATAACAAAGGACCCTGTGTTCAGATCATCAGCGACTCGTAACGTGCAAGGTATAATATGCTTTGAATTGATTTTCTGGAGGGCCCTGAGGGAGACAAGTGAAAGATGATAAGGATAGCCTCCCTAAATAAAGATGGCGATGATGAATTCCGCTGTCTCAATTTGATGCTCTTGGTGATTTTTGCATGGTTTGCTGCTAAACTCACAGTTTTCACTTTGCTGTTGTCCTTCTAGGGGGGCAAAGACGTCGTCTTAGCGTTCTGTTTTGAAGTAGTATTGTTTTGAGGAAATGGACAGGAGTGGATGTCCCTCGTCTGCTGTTGTCAATGGTGTACATACCAAGATGTAGCACATCACGATCCAGCACCCGCATTCTTGGATGAGACTGCACACGGTGGCCGCAAGCAGAGGGATGTTGGTGTCTGCTGCTCTTGTAATTAATCACCATCATGAAACTGGTCAAGCTTCCCGTTCAAGTGTTGGACATTATATTGTTCAATTGCCTGTCGTAAGGCATCATTTGTAATAGTCTGGTAAATAATAATAAATAGTCAATATAGTTTACATTAGTAGAGGTAAGAAATGACGCGGCTGTGACAAGGTCAGAAGTCACGTCACTTGTTGACATTGTCATGATATTCATGGCTGATGGAACTTGCTTTGTCAAGGAATTGAACTTCAGGACAACTGGATTGTCCCATATGGCGTGTTAAGGAACGATTGCCAATGAAATCTTAACAATTTGTGTTTGTTGCATGAGGCTGCATGTTTGGTAGACTTGCTGGAGCAGGTAGACAGTTTAATTGCCAGTTTATGGCTAAATTGGCAGGAAATTGAATGTTTCATGGGCTGCGTGCTTCTCCTAGAATTTATTAAAGAAATCATTGTTGTAAATTACTTGTTTATGTGGTTAGACACAATTCGATTTTATGTTGAAATTCAATTTGTAAATACTGTTATGAGACAATTGTCGTTGTCATTGCGTCTGTCCTCTGAGCAATGTGACACTTGACACTGGCTTCATAGTTTTCTTATAAACAAAGTAAACGACACTCGCTTGAACTATTTTGTATCTATAAATGCAGATGTCAACTGCTGAGTTTCGATGAGCGCAGCAGCATTAGATCCTGCAAAAGAAAAAAAGAAAACTTAGTAAAAGACCCCTTGAAACAGTGTGCTAGCTACAAGTCATGACGCCACCATACAGTTCATTCATGATTACCTTGTGATACAGTTCCTTGGCATTGGTGTACAGTGCTTTTGCAGCGGCGTTGTCCTGTTCAATCTCCAACAGCTTTTTCAGGTCAGTCAAGCACTCCTTGTACTCCTTCAATATCTAAAATCACAAATTTGTTAGGATCAGATGAGTGGAAATTGTAACAATGTGAAAGAAGAAAAGATCACAGAGCACCAATGTAATACAAAGCATAATTATGATCTATTCTGACGTATGATAGGATATTAACGTTAATTCATGATTACCTTAGGATAAATCATAAATAACAATTCAATTATGATGGTCATGGATCATTCACCTTCCTGGCCTGCGCGCGTCGGAACAAAGCTTTGACGTTGTGTGAATCAATCTCCAATGCACGGCTGCAATCAACAACAGCTTCCGTTGGCTGTGAAGAAACAAAGAGAGCACAACTTGTCAACAAACAAAACATCACACTGTCACAAGCGGCCATGTCACCCTTCTAAAACAACAAACAAATCACCTGGTTGAGCTTAATGTGGCATAAGGCGCGGTTCGTGAAAGCAGACACTTCATTGCTTCTTAGCTTGATACAGTCAGTGTAGCAAAGGGCAGCACGTTTGTAGTCACCCTGCGGCACAACAAACATAATTAAATTATTTACATTATAATGTTAATGAGGTAAGATTCAGCAAACATCGTTACATGAAATATAGGCTAGCAGACCTGCTTCACACAATCATTCCCACGTTTCTTAAGCGTTTCAAAATCATCAGGCTGCTTTTCAAGGCAGGTAGAAGCAGGAGTTGATGACGTATTTCGTAATGAAGTCCTGGCCAAAGAAGCTGCAGTCGGGGTAAGTGATGCTGCTGGAGGAAGTTTTTCTCGCCACCTTGAACCATGCTGCTGTCGCAGGCCATCTCCAAGTCTATCACACAGCAACAGTGAGCAAACAGATCCTTGCTCGTTTACAAGCCAGAAGGCAGACAATGCAACAAAGATACAAAGCTCACCTTGACATGGCGCGTTGTGATGCGATTGCCGAGGGGTCAAGGGTCAGCACGCTTTGATTGTCAACATAGCTATGACCATATCTATAGCAACAATACAAAGTGTCACAATAAACAATGATCATGTCAACAACAGCAGAAGAAGACACTCAATGCTGCCAGTCAGCTAGGTGACGTGTTGCTCTTAACATACCTCTCCAGCGTTTCATAGGCATTGGCCCTGCGCATGAAGGCCTTCGAAGTTGGATACAGCTCAATCGAGTAAGTGGCATCATCCACGCACTCTTTACTTTTGCCAATCTTTGAATAGGCAGCAGCCCTGTTGCTATATAACACAGCCACATCTGCTGGATGGTAGGCACTCACTTGATCTGGTCAAGGAAAATTGCAACAGAAACAATTACATCAAACACAATATTACTACGGCATAATGGCACGATAGACAATATCCATTAAGCAAAGTTCACATGGGATTATTAGCTGGACCAATTAGTTGAAGGAAACCAGTGATTATGGGCAAACGTAAGATTTCCATGTGATTTGTCTTGTAGCATGCCGACAAGTTGGCAACCGCATTTGAATTGGGAGGAATAGAGCAGGTTCTAAATTCAAAACCATTGCTGTCCAATTCAAAGAGTGCCGTCCAATTAGATAGCAGGTTGCATTTCAGGCCAGCAGTTTCAGATGAAGCACACACTTTGCATAATGACATTCAAGAAAGCATGTGCGAAGCGTTGTTGTTGGATGGTGTCAAGAAATGGTTGTAGAGATTGTTTTGACGCACTTGTAACACAAATCGTTCCGAAAATTGGACGAAAATCGAACTCGATCAAATGATTAAACTAATCGTCCCATTTGAGCATCACTTTGCCGTGCAGCTGGCCCAATTGAACAATGTTATTCACCAATTTTATCCACAAACAAATGAATTCATTTATTCCAAAGATCAATGGGATTTTGGTAATGGGATAAAATCACTGCATCCTTTAAATTCTGATGAAAATAGGATGAGAATGCCACGCCTGTGCATGTGTCCAGTGATGTGTTAGAATTCAGACTCACCCTCAATTTCATTCAAGGCTCTTGAGTAGATTTCCACAGCCTCAGCGTACTTCCCAAATTTAAAACAATGATTCCCTTTGTCTTTCAATGTCATGACAGCCGCTGGAAGGTCATTTGTTGTCACTTGAGTATTGACAGTCTGTCTGTTCTCAGCATGCACATGACGTGACCCCAGATCAGTGTTCTTGTCACTATCAGCATGAATGGCGTTGCTGGTCTTTCCTTTGGTGACGTCTTCTATGCTATCAACTTCTACAATTTTCAACCGCCTTCCTTTTCGCTCATCAGCAACAGCACCGTCATGTGCTTTTGCAGTTTTTTCTTCTGTTGGCGGAACCCGTGTTCTGCCCACAGGCACCGAACTGAGTTCTTCAATTAGCTTTCCATTGTCCAATGACTTTGACTGGTGCAACGGATGGCTGTTGAGTGGCCTAGTAGTCAGTAAAATGAAAATGTATGTCTCGTAAGAAATGGGCTAAGCAATGGCAATGCAAACCAGGCAGTGTCCTAATGCTGTTTAATATACTGGATTCAACAGTGTTCAGCAAAGTACAACTGCAAAAGTTTAACTTGAGTAAAAGTAAAAATTGTTTCTATATTTTACTCAAGTGATCAGAAAAGTAATCATGATATTATTTACTCAAAAATTATATTAGTAGTAAAGTATCTGCAAATTTTCAAACCGTGTCCGGATGCAGACATACCTCATCTTCTTCTGGAGCTCATCCAATACTTCCTACAACAAACAAACAAATAACCAATGACAATTAAAAAGATGGATTCACACATAACTAGTCTGTTTCTTTCTATCAACAGCGCTTGATGCCTGGTTCTTTGCATGCCTGTGCTCTTCTGTTGTTTGGTTCAATTGTCAGAAGGCGATGCAGGTTCTCCGAGGCTTCTTCATCCTTACCAACAGATTCAAGCGAAATGGAGAGCCTGAGCAATGCTGAAAACGACATAGAATGAACTAATTTATGAGACCGGCAGAATTGCAAAACTAACAGCAACAGCTCGCTCTTTATACAGTAACATACACTGCAATCCATCAGCTGCATATTAAATAAGTTACAACTGCACAATCCCATTAAACAAGCACTGCCATTGCTTAATTGTTAAACAAATGAATTCTGTACATTGACTCTCTCTAGGCCTTGATTGAAAGATACATCTATTAACAAAATGATGCTGCGCTTTAATTAGTAGCCAGGGCTTGCCATATTCAAAGCATTCTACTTTACATGAGTGAGTTCGGACATGTTGCCAGTCTACATTTGATTGGAACTCTTTAAAGAATCAACTGGATTTGATTTCTAATGACCTCATTTATGTGAAGTGCAATGGCTACAGATGTCTCAATCTCAAACCTTACAAAAAGAGGGGCCTGTCTATTTTCACCTGTGCCTTGTTGTGTAATTTGCTGTCTTATTCTGAACAAAATAAACAAACAAACCTCTCACTTGGAACCGACAAATATCGAGGCGGATTAAATACATTGAATATCAAATCAGAGGAGACATAATTGTTGAGACACTGCACCTTTGATGTTCTTGTCATCATTCTTCAGCACCACTCTACTGTCTTCAATCGCTTCCTCAAAACGTTTCAACTTCAAATAAACAGCAGCGCGGTTGTTGTACACTGAGATCATTGGTGAGACAGACAAACTGCGATTGTAGTAATTCAGTGCCTCGGGATAGTCCCCTATTCTGAAGGCATCGTTGCCTTTCAACTTCTCAACGGTTGCTAAATTCTCTAATTCTTTGTCTGGGAGGTCTGCAAGTGTGAGAGATGAGAAGAAAGCATAATTATCGTCTGTTGTAACCATAAGCTGAAAAACGACACCCTTGCATCATTCCAGTTACTACGTATGGAGACTTGGAATATCATAAAATAACAATTGAAGAGCTTCCTAAGATAGCAAAATGGAAAATGCAGTGCACAGTGACCCTGTGGATTGTGTTCCTAATAGAATTATACCTGCAGGCTTACCTGATATGGCTTCTTTTGGAATGACATCATCACTGCAAACACAGCAAATAGTACATCTTAATGATGCGCTTCAGAAGACAAATTATCAGGCTACACAGCAATCTTTGTTCCTGTTTGAATCTAGTTAAATGACTTCATTCTAGTCATTGATTGCTTGCATTGATTTGAGGTAGCTTAGGATTGAAGTGTTGGTACATGGCAACGGCAGATACAGCAAATGATAATGTGGCCACCAGGAAGACATGGATGCGACTTCAAGACAACACCAATGGCTGATGAGACAGTGCGGCATCTAGTAGGATCAACAACTCCTGGTGGTTTGTAAAAGGAAATGCGGCCGCGTCACTCAGGCTAATCCATGACATCGCAACAAGAGTCATTCGTTGATACAAAGGGAGAATGTTCATGCATACAAACGGCAGTAGGCCTATTCAAAGATTGTGGATTTAACTCCTACAATCGCTTTAAGTTTTTCTGTATAGTCATTCTGACATTTTCCTTGCTTCTAATGGTAATTGGGCGATGTTCCCCTCGTTCCATATACCCCTAAATGGGGTTACCGGTCAAAACGTCCTCACAGCCAAAACGTCCCCGAGTCAAAACGTCCTCGGCTGAGGTCAAAACGTCCTCGCTTTTGCTNGCCGGTTATAACGTCCCCAAAGTCAAAACGTCCCCGAGTCAAAACGTCCTCGCCTGAAGTCAAAACGTCCTCGCTTTGGCGGAAACGTCCTCGTGGTGTAGTGGATAGCAGAACAAGTCAAAACGTCCTCGGTTTCTCAAATCGTGAAA
>OFHS01000317.1:0-37725 GCA_900245855.1 Calvadosia cruxmelitensis
TATTCGAATAAATAGTTGAACAAACAGAATGCACGAATAGAAGGCACATAAAGTGCACTTATACTAAACGGAAAGACCCTTTAGGGCCCAATTACAATTTAATACATTTTAAAGTGCTGCTGCCACCAAAATCGATATTTCACATGTGGTTAGAGCTCGATGCGAAAATACGATTGGCAAACAACATTTTTCAACTGAGACATCGAGAACCAGAGATATCGAGCTCTGAACATCGACTTTTGACGACTTTTGAGAATATTTACTACCAGCGAAAAGGGGGCGGAGGTCGGAACCCAGGTCGGAATCGCTAGCAAGGTTAGTACGGGAAGTTTCCCTTCTTTTAACTTCAAAAATTCGCGCTGCCGTTCTCGCGCATTAGACAGAATCCATTTTGACACACAGTAATCTCACATCTATAGATTTGCTGCTTGCCGAAAATTGTTCGTTTTAAAGCAGGTTTAGCATGGTAAACTTCGTATTTTCTCCATCTCGATCGCGTTTTTCCCATGACTTCATGCTGCTTTGGCGGATCTCGCTTCTAAAATCTCAAGTGGCTGTGGTCAACTTTTCTAATCACGCAGCCTGTGATCTTTGCACTGCAAAAGCAGTGTGATATCTGGCCACAAAATTATTCAGCTAACTTGGCAACTGACAATGATTCATTTTTCTTCAACATTTCGAGGTTGCAGACACCTCAATACGCTGCAAAGTACCGCCTAAAGCCGCAAAATTTTTAAAGGAAAAGCAAATAATTGACAGCTACCAATGCGACAAATTCAAGTTAACTGAACATAAATTGTGTCCATCGAAAAGCTTCCCCGCTTCCCTGATCGCATCACTCCGTCGCTCAACCTCACTCTGACCAAAAGACGTGTTGCTAGGCAACCGCTTTAAAAACGTATCGCATTACGGCTGAACAATGCAGCGATTTGCCTGATCGAAATACTACCGCGTGTTCTGTGGTAATTGCGAAAAGATGTTACTAATGGTGTTGCAGGGTTATTTTCGACAAGGCCGCACTTGCTGCAAAGATCACAGGGTGCGTGATTAGGAAAGTTCATCACAGGCACTTGAGATTTTAAGAAGCAAGTTCCGTCAAAGCAGCATGAAGTCATGGGGAAAATGCGATCGAGATAGAGAAAATACGAAGTTTGCCATACTGAACCTGCTTCAAAACGAACAATTTTTGGCAAGCAGCAAATCTATAGATGTGAGATTACTGTGTGTCAAAATGGGTTCTGTCTAATGTGCGAGAACGGCAGCGCGAATTTTTGAAGTTGAAAGAAGGGAAATTTCCCGTACTAACCTTGCTAGCGATTCCGACCTGGATTCCGACCTCCGCCCCCTTTTCACCGGTAGTAAATATTCTCAGAAGTCGATGTTCAGAGCTTGATATCTCTGGTTCTCGATGTCTCAGTTGAGAAATGTTTTTTGCCAATCATATTTTCTCACCGAGCTCTAGCCACATGTGAAATATCGATTTTGGTGGCAGTAGCACTTTAAACGGTGCTTAAACATAGATATACTTTTGCTGTCCACTACTTCTTGCGGAAGAGTGTTCCAGACTCTTATAGTACGATTTAGGAAGAAATAGTGTCTTGTATCAGACTTAACAGCAGACAGCTAGAGCCTTTGGCTATGTCCACGTGTGACAGATGGGTTAACTATTAAGCTATCGCAAAAGTTCATGAAGGCTGTACCATGCAGACATTTGAATAGCAGGCAAAGGTCAAGGAACGTGCGGCGGGACTCCAGACTCTTCAGATTTAGTTCCTGTAGGCGAGTTTCATAGTCCACATGACCGACGTGGGGGAAGCATCGTTCAAACACTTTCCTGGTTTAAAGCGCTGGACTCTTTCATCTCTCTTGGTGTCTTTTTGCAAATGTGGACTAAAACTAAAAACGGTGGTGGCGTACTCCAGCGAGGGCCTGACATATACCTTGTAAGCCTTCATCAAATGGTCAGCATCATTCCACTGAAGTGATTTCAATATATAATTACATTGAGCATATGCTCTTCAACTAATTACAGTGAAACCTGTCTATAACGGTCACCTTTGGGATCTGAAAAAATGACTTTTATAGACAGGTGACCTTTCTGTCCAGGTTGGTTTCTATAGAAAGTATCATTTTTGGGTTATGAAGAGTGGCCTTTATACACAGGTGGCTGCTCTATAGAGGTGGCCGCTAATACAGGTTTGACTGTACGGTACAATGGTAAGAAAACTTCAACTCAGGCGAGATATAGATACCCACATCACGGATGGGTGATGTGACCTTTGGTATAATACTGCTGTTGACCGTGTAAATATGGCATGGATTACGTGTGCCAAGATACAAAACACAACACTTTTCTATGGTAACCTTCATCTACCAGACATCAACCCAGTGGAGAAAAACTGACAGAACATTTGGCATTGAGTTTGCGATGGCACTGGTTTTATCCAAAGAATAAACAGAGTGTAATTTCAAATCATCAGCAAATAGTTTGCATTTTGCTGACCCAAGAATATCAGGAATGTCATTTACGAAGAACAAAACAAAAGTGGGCCAAGGACAGAGCCTTGAGGAACTCCACTGCTGCATGGACATGAGTCTGATAGTTTCTCACCAACTCGCACTTTCTGACTACGACCGGAAAGAAACTGACCAATCCAAGCAAGCAGCGCTCCCGAAATGCCGTTTTTAATTTCAAAAGCAATATTTAGTATGACAAACGCTGTCAAAGGCTTTGGAAAAATCGATATATATATTACGTCCACACAGCTTTTTGATTCTAGAGCCACTGTCGTATCATTAAGACATTCCAGTAGCTGACCAAATGTTGAACGCTGTCGCAAAAAACCATGTTGTTCGGCTGTAATTAACTGATTTTCAAGCAGGAAACTCAAAATAGCATTTTGATAATTGATTCCATTAAACGACGTGTAACTTAAGTCAAAAAGATTGGGCAATAACTACTTGCGGCGTCAGCCGGCGGCTTTTTAAAAATTGGACAAACAATGGCTGTTTTCCAGCAGTCAGGTACAGTTGGAATCATAAAAGAATATTGGAAAATATCTGACAATAGAGGTGCAATCGATGGTGCGACAGCTTTCAAAAAGTATGCTGGCATGCCATCTGGAGAGTATGACAGTTTATTTGGGAGTTTCTGTAAGGCATGTAAAACATCAATGACATCAAAGTTAACAAAAGAAATACTCTCACTGGTGCGTGCCTCAAAAACGGGAGATCTATTGTCATCAATAGTAAAAACACTCTGAAATTGATCATTCAAGATTCTTGCTTTGATTGATTGATTGATTGATTGATTGATTGATTGATTGATTGATTGATTGATTGATTGATTGATTGATTGATTGATTGATTGATTGATTGATCAATCTAGCTAGACATTCCATTTGTTACCTACTGTAGATATGAACAAGATGAAATAAAAATCAGACAATCAAGCCCGGGTACCCTTATCATCGTCATGGGAAGGCGTGGGCAATTAAGCCCGTAAGCCAAACCATGATGATCAACTTTGATGTGAGGTGAGCCGAGTGTCCTAGGTGTTCTAGGATGTCCTGGTGGTTTTGAGGTGGAGGATGGGGAGCCAGTGAGGTAGGCAGCTTGATAGTTGGTGTGACGAGAGAAGTGATCCAGCCATCTTATCTGGTAATTCACGATGATGAAATGGCAAATGGTCAAATCACCATTGGTAACTGATGGTTGTGGCAAGTTGGGCGTTGCCACGTTGGATACACAGTCGGATTAGGTGAATGTTGAGTAGCTTCCGCCAGATTGCTTGCCTGAAAGCGTCCAATTGGTGACATCTTCTGCTTTCAGTGTCCATGTCAAGCTGCCATAAGGGACGACGCCATTACCAGTGCGCAGATCAAGCGGATGCGATTGTCAAGTGATATGTTGTGGTTGTTGCAGTAGTGCGACTTCAGAGCACATTTGCTGATCACGATAGACGACTTAATTTAGAGTGAGTCATCCAGGTCGTGTTAAATTGTAATGCCCAAATACATCAAGGATTTGGTGCACTTGAAAGGTGCATCACGGAATCTGATGGCGAGATCCGGATGGGTCTTTCACATTCACAGGATATGTACTCAGTCTTGCCTGGGTGGATATGTAAGCCGTACTCAGTGTTAGCCAGTAATAAAGTAATTCTACTTAGTTACTTTACTTAAGTATAGGCCTAATAAAAAGTTACTTTCTAAAGTCAATGTCAGGATAGTTTTAAGTGCCTGTACCTACTTTGTTGTGAGCAGCTGAGACTGGAAGAAATCCAAGTAGAGCGGCAAACAAATTTGACCATAAAAAAGATAACGATTTACGTAGGAATATGTTAATAACATTTCTATCACGTTCCCACGCACCAAGTTTGAAATACTACCACAGAGCTTCCTGATCTCTGAATGTATCCATGACCAATAGCTTCAACTGGATAAAATCAGGAAGACATGCGATTGAGCATTGGTGATGAATGATATACTAACAGTGATTTAAAGATTTAAAATCAGATGAAACGACAACATTTGCCAATGTCCGAATGTGATCGACTTGTTGAGCGTGATGCCTCTCACCAGAATAACTATCGCCCCATTTCTCTTACTTGCATTGTATGTAAAGTTATGAAGAGAGTTATTTACAGCGATCTGGTATCCTTCCTTCAGGATTATGATTCAATTAATTACCAACAATTTGGATTTCTTGCAAAACATTCTGCATGTATCCAACTCATTCACGCTTGATGACTGATGCTCTTCCGTGAAGAATCGTCAGTGTGTCAACGCTTTATATGTCAGCTGATTTTAATAAGGCCTTGGACAGTGTATCCCATCAGAAACTGACAGCCAATTGCGATGTTCCCAATGGAACGATAAGGTTCGACACCAAGAGAAGAGGCGTGTGGTAGAGTTGCTACTGCTACACAGCACGTTAGTCACACGATAGACAATATTACAGTGCGTTACATGGATTATATAAGCGACGAGGTCTGGGTACTAGTTACCAGATCCCAACACCAATTTGAAATCCTACGGCATTAGTTGCAATAATTGCACTCAACACATAATTATGGGAACGCGTTTAAATGGCCATCCTGAAGCTTGCATTTGTGCTTGCTGTATTCAATTGCTGTCGTTTAACTTGCAGGGGCCATGGGACGTTTTTGCGTGGAGACAAGCTCTGTGCCTCTGTAGCAGGTGTCATTGAAAGGGTGAACAAACTGATTTCTGTTCGCCCACACAAGGCAAGGTAATTAGTTTGTAAGTGCTGTAGCCAGTGGGTAGAAGGAAACCAAACCAGGCAACAACTCTGAGCAAGCAGGCACAGGCTGACGCTAGTGAAAGCGACAGATGTACAACTGTACATACAAAAATTACGCGAAATGGGTGGAATATTTACATAACAGAATATGGGACAAAGAAATGATAACAGTTAGGCTGAAATCAGTGTTGACATGACACACTGCAACATTATAGACGAGACTCCTTCATTATTGTTTGAAAAATAAAGACATTAGTTGATTTATTAAAAAAGATTTATTCCTAACCTAGATTATGACTCATGGTTCGTTACAAAGGCAATTGCAGCCGGATTTCCGCCATTAAAAAGTGTGCTTGAGTAGCTCATGAATGAACGAAATGCCTATTAGAAGTCATGTGACATTGTGGTTTGATATTTAAGTCTTTATTTCCAACTTGTGAGCAGCCCGTTAATTGGTTGTCAGGTAATTCTTTTCTTTGCTTTGATATTCTTCCATCAGTTTCTGAATTTCATTTCTGTTGCAGATACAATGGAGAAGTTGGTGATGTGATTGTTGGCCGGATTGTGATGCTTGGCCAAAAGCGCTGGCTTGTCGACACATTTTCAAGGCTCAACTCCGTCCTCTTACTATCTTCAGTCAATCTGCCAGGAGGGGAACTGGTAAGAACTGGCATATTGGCCCTGTATCTGCATGCCAAGTATTGTAGGCATACTGAGGTGTTATTGACTGCATGGACTGACTGTGTGCAATGTCTCCTGCGCCAAAGTTGTGCGTGCTGTTGTCACGAGCACTTGTGATGATCTCCTGTTATTCTTCAGCGGCGACGTTCGACAAAGGATGAGCTGCTGATGCGGGACTACCTGGTGGAAGGAGATCTTGTGACGGTGAGGACCTACAACGTTCGTCGTTTTATGAATATGATCTTATTATGCTGGCTAGTCCATTTAATTCAGTCGATTGTCATGTGGCTTCCTGCAGGCGGAAGTTCAGTCTGTCTATGGGGATGGCTCTCTCTCGCTCCACACCAGAAACTTAAAGTATGGCAAGGTAAGCAGATGAGCAACACAACCTAAAATGCTACTGAGTGAAGCACAATGCAATGCAGTCAGAATCACACGCGTTGACGTGACTTTGGTCACCTTGGCGACATGGCAAATGACCAATCAACGTGGCATAGCAACCAGCAGTGTTTGTTCCTGTTGCAGTTGCCGGCCGGCACGCTTGTCCAAGTGGCTCCCAGTCTGGTGAAGCGGTGCAAGTCTCACTACCACAACTTTCCGTTCGGCGCCACCGTCATCCTCGGCAACAACGGTTTCATCTGGATTGGACCGCTCATGTCGGATGAGATCGATTTGTCCTTAACCAGTCGCGACGTCCAGTCGGTAGGCCGTCGTCTCCTTCCGTATATGCCACTGCTGTCATTTGGTATTATGTAGACCACCGTGTCACTCTATTGCTATTTCAGTCGTTGCGCGGGTGGTCGCTGTGAGCGTCATGCTGTCATTCTCTGTTCAAGGTCATCCCAATGGGCGATCGGGAAATCATCGCGCGCACGCGCAACTGCCTCCTAGCCCTTGCCAACAACAAAGTGCCTCTCTTCGACACTAGCCTCGTGCAGGCATACGAAGCGTCTCTTCAGTTCTCGGTGAGCGTTCGATTCTTGCGACTGGCTAGTGAGTGAGGTCGCAAGTGGCATGTGGGTCTGGCTTTCGTCAATTGCCATCTCCTTGACAGGCCTTGATGATAATCCGCTGTCACGCGGCCTCCAACGCCCCGTTCGCCATTGCACTGACGAAGCAGGACGCGCAATGGCATCGTAACCATAGCAATCTAATCGTCATCTAGCTGGTGTTATGCTTGATTGTTTCAGGTTAAAAGCATCTTGAAGCGAGAGGTCCAGCTTGAAATTGCGGACGAGACGAAGCGCCACCTCAACGTTACCTCGTAACTGTCCTGGTTCATGCGACAAACGAGGCTATTGAACTTGAACTACGAGGCTCGGTGCACTTGCATGACTGCGGTTGCACGTCTGTCTGTCTGGCCCTGCTCTCGCTGAACAGCAACAACGTACGATTACCGCCTGGCAAGTCATCGGAATTGGCGCATTGTTCAACTGGAAGCGTGTGTCGTTGTTGTTGTTAGTTGTCTGCAAATGACGTGCTGTCGTCGCATGGATGGTAGACCGTAGTTTGCACATAGGGCAACTGACACCCCCCTCCCAACCCAAGGTAGGGGCTACACTATCTCTGTCGTTGGTCAAGTGGTGGTGGAGTGAGTCAGCCTGGTCGGTAGCGATTGTTGTGGTCTTCAATCCTCGTGAACTCAAGAGCATCTGAAATGAAACGCCCCATGACTCATATCCTGAACAACTTGTTGCGGTGCATTCTCAATTGCAAACTTCTGTAAATCCATCGTGTTGTGCTTCATTATTATTATTATGTTGTATTAATCAGTCGTGTCCTTGTAGGGATTTATTACGGCCCGTCATTTGATGTATGTCACAAGGCTGATTAGCACCGACGGTAGGGCGGTGAGACAACATGACAACATGCCGGCTGATTAGTTGATGCGTTTGTTTCTTGCATGTCATGGCAACGGCTGCGTGGTGTTGTCTTTGCTGCGCTGTTCCCGCTACTTCAGGAAGAGGTCGGTCTTCCGATTGATAAATCACGTGCGGTCGAGGTCAGTCTCTGCCAAGTCAATGCCATGCGATCTGCCTGGGATCGAGTTGCGCCGACGACAACACGGGGCCCTCAAGTGACGTGCAACTCACAGCGCGATCGTCCACTGTACACGAGAGGCGCGGGCAGCGAGTGAGCCACAGGCCATTAGATTGTCTCGCGGCTGGCACTGATCAGCGTGACTTGGTCAACAACTTACGCCTTGTGTATCTCCATAACAACAAAGTGATATTCATCAATCGTCTCTTGTTTTGCCGTGGATCGCAGTGAACAAACATCGTCAGTTTTCACCTTTCTCGAGGCACGGCGAGCTGCTGTCATCAGATCTTCAGTGAGTAAGCTCCGTTGGTCTGCCTCACCTCCGTCGCCATGCCTGCACATCAGCCCTACCGTTCGCTGTTCGGCGTATGCTGGGTGCTGTTTGCAATCGTCGCGTGCTTCCGGCCGGCAGCAGCAGCAACCAACGCCAATCATGGCACGACGAGCAGGATTGTCTTTGCATTCAATACCAAAGCGGGTATGTACGACGACTTGCCACATATCAAAGCGATGGTGCGTCGCCTTGCCGGCAGCCACGGCGTCGGCACTTTGTCGGTGGCGTCCAGGCAGAGATCATCAGCGTCCTCAATGGTCGCCTCGAGGCTGAAAGACGACTCAATGGCTCTTATCAAATTCAACCAAGGTAAGACGAGAGGCTTGAGTGGCCTGACCGTCGTGGACCTGCGCGAGCATCGCGTAAATCTGTTTGATGACATTTTGACATTGTCAGGTCATTGACTCACTGTCATTTATAGTAGCTCGTATCTGGCGTTAAATGTCGAACTTACACTAACATCATCGCCGCTTATCATGCCATCGTCTCGACGTAAGGTCACGGCGCCTTCTCATGATGCATCGACGGCAACTGCGTCGAACTCAAGGTCATAATAGGCGTCGCTCTGCTCGTACATCATCTGCTAATTAATGCGCTCACCTAACACTGACGTCACACTCGACCGCGCGGGTCGCAACGAGGAGTGTTGTCATTTGGATCAGTGCGACACGTAAAACGAAGGTCGTTGTGTCGTGTTGTTATGAATGCGATGTGTGCCTCGTTTGATTGCAGACGTATCCAACGAGGTTGTTGCGTCGGACCGCGATGACTTCGAGCAGTTTCTTGAAGACCTCTCCACCGACTCAGATGACACGTGTGAAGCACTTACATTGTCAGCCGTCATGAAGGCATTGAAAATCAGCAAGCCTCGATCGACAGTTTTCATATTCGCACAAGGACCCGCCAAGGATTACAAATTACTTGACCAGGTGGTTGCCATGGCGATGACAAGGCAGACCCAGATCATGTTTGTGATCAGTGGTCAATGCGGTGACGTAACTAGTGCTGGCTACGAAGTCTACGACAAAATAGCCTCTTATTCGTCCGGCTTGGTGCTGCGAATATCCAAAACGGAGTTAAGTCGTGCCTTGCGCCTCGTCGAAGCAACAGTGCAAAAGAACAAAGTCCACCTGGCCGCAGCTGAGTCAAACCGAGGCGGATCTCGTTCCTATGTATTTCAAGTCGATCAACACATCATGAGACTGGTCGTCTCTGTCTCAGACCACACAGTCAAGCTTGATACCAGGTCTCCTAGTGACATCTCGACGGGACAAAGGCTTGTTGTTGATCTGCAAGGCATCAGGGTCGAGACGGTGCGTGATCCTGAGGACGGCCTGTGGAACGTCACAGTGCACAGCCTTGGAGCGTACACTTTACGCGTGACGGCTGAGAGCCCTGTCCATGTCAACCATGGATTCCATCTGAAGCGATTACCAAGCCTCGACGATGCCAAAGTGCAAACACGACCTGTCATGGGCAAGTGGAATGCCACGCTGAGTTGGTCTGTCGTCTCATCAGTATAATTGAGCTAAGTGCTGAATCCAATGTCTCACTTTCTCTATTTAGATATCGCCAATTTCCTCTACGTGTCCTTCACGGGACTCGCAGACAACCGCACCGCCCTGTTGACTTCTGTTGACGTGATCTCGCCGCGCGGCAGTTTACTTGCCAGCTACCGCCTCGAGGGACCGCAACTGTTGGATGGCTCTTTCGTCATTCGCTTCTCGCCGATCAAGACCCCATTCCTTCTGCGATTCAAAGGGACCTTCGACGGAGTGAGCTTTGTTAGAATTTCACCGACGTTAATTAAAGCCAGACTGCCAGGTGAGTCCGCGAGCGGTCTTACATTTTATAACTAGCACTGTGTTTGGTGATGATCGCGTATTGACCGTCAAGTGCTGCTTGCCTCACAGACCCACCAAGCATTCGCATGGACACGACCTACGTCGGCTACACGGGGGCATCTGTCATATTATACTGCTTCATCGAATCAGATGTCCCTTTCAAGGCGGCATGGCAACGGGAGGGCTTGGCACTCGATCGACCCACCATGTACATCAAGTCGGTTAACACAAGCCTCTGGCTGCCGGCTAAGTCTACCGCTGAATCGGGACTATACACGTGTTCTGCGACCAACCTGGCTGGAACGACCGTAAAGAGCACGCGCGTCGTCATACAAGGTGAGAACTGGAATGGGTATGCTTTGCCACCATGCCTCGTTATCAGTCGTTACCAACTGTCATCTTGCTTCCTTCGATAGTTCGTCCGCCAATCATCCAGCAGATCGGTGACCAGTCGGTGATCGTCGGCGAAACCATTCTTCTGCGATGTGAGGTGTTCAGTTCCGCCGGTGACGTTATGCGCAAGATGTGGCACAAGAACGGCCATCCGATAGTTTACGACGACCGCGTCAAGGCCACTCCCAATGCCAACCTCTGGATCAGCAGAGTGCACGCATCAGACAGCGCCACCTACAACTGCACCGCAAGCAATTCAGGCGGGGCTTCATCGCAAGCATTCCGCCTAAGTGTCAAAGGTCAGCAAATATTATCATATCAATCACGCCGCTTTGCAACGGGTGAAACGAGGCTCTCACTCCGTTGAATCTGTTGTGTTGCCATAGATTTGCCCTCGGTTGCAACCACTGCCAGTCCGAGGCGATTCAAAGCGGATGACATCATCAGCATTAAGTGCATCGCAGATGGCCAACGGTCACCCATTATCCGCTGGCTTAAAAATGGCAACCCGTTGTCCTATTCAAAACGAGTCCATGTTAAGAGCAAGAACGAGATCAGGATCTCTCCGGCCGTCGAAGAGGATCAAGGCAGATACACGTGCGTGGCAGATTATTCGAACTTTGAGCGATTCCAAGAGGGAATGGTGCTTAGAGCAGACGCTACCATTGAGTTCCAAGGTGAGTGCGCCATTGGCGATCGACATAAATTATTAAAGCCCTTCCCCTCTCGTCTTTAATCTCTGACTGAGTTGTGTGATTTCTCTCCGTAGAATCCCCGAGTGTGCGCGTGCTACCACAGGAGCAAGTGCTGAACGAAGGAGCCTCTTTCTCAATCCAATGCCTCGCGTCCGGTTCACCAGCTCCAAACATCACGTGGACCAAAGATGCCCAACGTCTTGGCGATCACGTGCAGCGCTTGGCAAACGGTGTCTTGCACATCAGTAATGCCCGAAGTCAAGACACTGGCACATACCTATGCGCGGCCAACAACATTCACGGGATAGATGTGGGATTTGGAAAACTCTACGTCGGAAGTAATACCTATTGCCCCACGCATGTCTGTCTGTCTGTCAGTTATTCGCTATCTTGACGGTGTCTTTCGGTGCTGTTAGGTCCTCCAAAGATCCTGCGATCCTCTCCTCCGGTCAGCTCATTTCCATTGGGAGCCAACGTCACTCTGTCTTGTCATGCGTCTGGTAACCCTGTGCCCTTCACCTACTGGCTCGACAAAAATGACAAAGAGGCAACGAAAGACCTCGACATCACGCGAACTGACGCCGGTGACCTGATCATAAGCAACTTGTCCGTTCGCCACACTGGCAAGTACGTCTGCAAGGCGCAGAATCAATTCGGCGAGGCGAGCGTGGAGTCCTTAGTTACGGCGACAGGGATCGGTAAGGCACACCTCACGTGACCCAGCTCTACTGATCGGTCATGAACGCAAGGACAGAATGACTTACGTTATGTTGTTGCGCTGAAAATATGACGTCATTCACTTGCAGAGCCTCCGCAAATAGCCGCCGAGCAGATGGCGACCGTGTTTGCTAAAGTGGGCACCAAGCTCTCCTTGCCGTGCGTCGTGTCTGGCAATCCGCCGCCGACTGTCACGTGGTCGAGGAAGGGTAGTGACGTCATTCGTACGAAGGACAACAGCATGAAGTACAGCGTAAGTGACCGTGCAACGTTTGAGATTGTCTGCCGGCTCTAGCGACCGGTGTCTAAGAGTAGATGTGTCTGCGATGGTTTCAGATAGCAGCCGGCAGCAGTCTAAAGATCGCCAGCCTCTCTCCTACCGATTCAGGCACCTACGTGTGCTCAGCAAGCAACGAGGCTGGCATTGCGTCCGCAGACAGGCGCTTGCTGGTGACAGGTAACATGCATCCGAAGCCACCCCCCGCCCCCCATCCGCTCCCTCCCCGCCGAATGTGAGTTGTGATGATCGTGGCTCCCTCTTCTTTGGCAGTGCCGCCTACGATCAACATCCAATCAGATCGACTGGTGAAAACGAGGCATGGCGAGAACGCGAGATTGGAATGTTACGCTACTGGGATTCCTGAGCCGTTAGTTACCTGGCGACGAAACGGTATCTTATTGCCTCACATCGGTCAACTCTTGGAATTGAACGACATCGAGACTACTGACAATGGAACCTACCAGTGCGAGGCTGAGAATGTTGCTGGAAACATTACATCGTCCATCGTGGTTATCGTCGAAGGTAATCGATTACGCTGCGATTGGATAGCCGTAGCTGCCAAGTGCTCTTCCGATGATTACCACAGCCCATCTCTTGTCCTTTTGTTTGCAGGATTCGAAAACGTCGATGTCAGTCCTGGAAATGAGGCCCTAGAGGCTGCACAGCAAGGCACGTTCAGCCTCGATTTGCATGGTATTTGTTTGCAGCTGCCATTGATTGCCTCCTCATTATCATAATGTCACATACTTTTGTCCTGCAGAGATTCCTCGCTTCGTGGTCACTCCTCGGTCAGCGTTGATCGATGCGGGTGAGACTGTATCGTTCTTCTGCAATGCCACTGGTTTCCCAACCCCAACCATCAAGTGGCAGCGAAGCGTCGTTGCCAAGAGCGAAGTGCTCGAAGTCTCGCCCGACAATCGGCTCGTCATCAGAGATGCTCGCATTGAGGATTCAGGTCCATACTCCTGTTCTGCTGAGAATGACGTCGGCACACTGATGACGATTTTTCAGGTGCTCGTCAAAGGTAAAGGCTAGACCATTGTGATCTATAGCCCTGTAAAAGGCACGCGTTGTTTATTACCATGGTGATACTGTTTTCTTGGTAGTGGACGGAGGGCTGGGTCCTTGGAAGGAATGGGGACAATGTAATTCGTCATGCGGGCCAGGTTTTCAAGAGAGAGTTCGTCTTTGCGATTCGCCCCCGCCTAGGAACGGAGGATCAAGCTGTGAGGGTGCAAATCTTCAGATCAAGTCGTGCTTATCCAAACCCTGCAACGGTGAGCATCACGTATCGGATCTATTGATTGATTAAAACTCCATAACTGTTTCTTTTAATACATTAGTTTATATAACAAATCGATTGCTGTTTCAGTCGACGGTCAATTCGGCGCATGGTCAGACTGGAGTCGTTGTTCGTTGACGTGCGGCGGCGGGCAACAATTCCGCATTCGCCTATGCGACTCTCCACCTCCTTCAGGTGACGGCAGGCAATGCCAGGGGGGATCACTCCAGGCGGAATCCTGCAACGACCTCCCTTGTTCAGGTAAGGTGCATGCGCAACAACTACCCGCGACGTAGGACCTTCCTCTTGCTTGTAACGCGCTTACCTTTCGCAGGGGCTGATGACGATACCGTCACGGAGGTCATTGGCTCGCTGGCTGGACGCGTGAACGGCATTGAAATTGTGGATGGCGCTCTGATGGCCAATTTAACACACGACAGCAACAACACCGTCTCAGTGACACTGTTGGCCAAGAACATTCCCAAGACGCTGATCAAAATTATGCGCTCTGTGACGTCACTGTTGACGCCTATTTACTGGTCAGTGGTCAGACAGTCAACGTCTGGTCTTTCGGGCGTAGACATCTCTGGTGCAGGGACCACACGCTATTCTGGTCAGGTGAGCACTCTCAAGCAGTGACCATGGTGACGACCGGCGTAGCTGTGCCCGTTCTGTGTGATCTGATGCTTGTCTTTCGTAGATCACTTACGGCAGTTATCAAACGCTACGATGCGACGCCGTCATTCGCCCCATTCCCGGAAATCGGGTGTTGATGATTGAGGTCAAACTGAACGGCGACGCGCAAGTCTTCCCCCGTTCTCATGACGTCATACCGCTGGATTACGTTGAACAGTATGTGAACCTGCCTTTACTTCAGCAAGCGGCTGTCTACTGTCTGACTATACGAGCTCCTGTGAGCTGTAGGCCCTGTCTTCTTCTTCCGCCGACAGATTCATCCAGGTGGGTCAGGGCAAAGTGTTCAGCATGTCGGAGCGCAAGCTGAAAGTCGGCGCCCTTCCTGTCGGATATTCCTTTAATCACACGTTCGAGTACTCGACTAAACTCGCCATGGAGAATGTGCTTACGTCATACACTGTCGATCGCCTACGCGTGGCCGACAACGCCGATGATCGCTCAATGCGATACGACTTCAGAGCGGCATTTCGAGAAGGTCAGAAGCAGGCCTCTCTGTCTTCATGGTGACCATTTGGTAATATCCCCTGCCTATGTGGTTGTCATAGTTATTTCAATTGTTGTTGTTGTTGCTGTTGCAGGGAGCGACCGTTGTCCGTTTGGCTTCGACAAAGTCGACGGCTACTGCAAAGGTTCTGTCATAGCTCATCATAAAATGTGTTGTTTCGAGTTTTGAACGTGTCTCTGTGCCTCCATTGATGTCAGTTTATCCCTTCCGATTACTTCAGATGTGGACGAATGCAAACGGTCCTACTGCGATCATCTCTGCATCAATTCCTACGGCAGTTTCGCGTGCCAATGCCTTGCCGGATTCTACCTCGGCTCTGACGGCATCACTTGTGAAGGTCAGTTCGCGGCCTGGAAACTAGAGACGCGACCACAGAGGCACGTGATCGTCCTTTGCATAATGATTCTCCAATGTCTTTGACTTTGCTGCAGACATTGACGAGTGTTCTCTTGGCGTTCATGAGTGCAACGGTGAGCAGGAGTGCGTCGACATGCCTGGCGCCTACGAGTGCAAAGACATCGCCTGTCAGTCGGGCTTCGAACACGAGAGGGCTGGCGGTGAATGCGTCGGTAAGTCACGCAGCGTTAACCCAGTGGTGAATGTCAAGTGAACATGCAGTGAGTTTGTTGATGTGATGCGAGCGTTGTGTTGTCTTTCAACAGACATTGACGAGTGCCTGAGAGACGACAGCTGCCCGTTGGGCGACGCATGCCACAACACGATCGGCTCCTACGAGTGCCAGCGTCAGCTTTGTACGCCTGGCTACATTCGATCGATCAATGGGACGTGCACAGGTGCGGGCGTGGGTCATGTCGCCTTGTTGAGGTTATATAGAGTCGTTGGATGTTTATTTAACATTTGTCCTCATCTGCCTCTTCAGATGTCGACGAGTGTCAGACGAATGGTCTGGGTCCATGTCCAGAGGGTGAGAGCTGCGTCAACACAATCGGCTCGCATTTCTGCGTAGTCGTGGCCTGCGAGAATGGCTTTGAACGACACCCCAACGGCTCCTGCTTAGGTATCCGACAGCACCTTGACATCTCTGTGCTCAAGGCTGATTTCGGTTTTTGACATAACGCATTGCATCTCGTTGCAGACATCAACGAATGCCTAAGCATCTCCGGCGCATGCCCAGATGGTTTTCTCTGCTCCAATTCAATCGGCAGTTACACCTGTCGAGTTGTCGCATGCCCTGGAGGATTGGAGCGGAATCTCACCACTGGCAAATGCATCGGTAAGAGAACTGACGTGTGCCGCATACCACGTGATAGGCAGGTATCAATCCACATGCCAATGCATCGATCTTTTCATTCAGATATCGATGAGTGCATGCGCAACACTCACAACTGCACAGACGACCAAATGTGTACGAACACGGAGGGCGGTTTCGATTGTCCACCGTTGCCCTGTCTGGCAGGCTATGAACGGGACAGCAACATGACGTGTGTCGGTAAGAGACTGCCATTTTGAACCTCGCTCTCTTCATTCACAGTTAGAAATGTCGCCTTTGGGTGACCCCGGTTAAGTTGCGTTTCTCCCGTTGTAGATGTCGATGAGTGTCTGTCAGATCCTTGCGGCCCAGGCGAGGTGTGTCAGAACAGCGACGGATCGTTCTACTGCGAATTCCTCATCTGCGATAGAGGCTATGAGTACACCCTCGACTTCACGGCCTGTCAGGGTGAGTTTGTTTGCGTGCAGATGTACGGAAACCAAGAGGTAATAGCAGTTCCTTTTTGCACACTCTCGCTCTCCCTTCTCAATCACAGATGTCGACGAATGCGAGAATCCTGTGAGCTGCCCTCGTTTTTATGCCTGTGTCAACCTCCCTGGCACCTTCCGATGCAACGGACCCACGTGTCCCTTGGGATTAACTGACGACAATAATGGATCGTGTGCTGGTAAGGTCATCTAGAGCAGCATGAATCAAGGACTCTTAGGAGTGTAGAAGAACCCCTTTGAACAGTGGATGCCTTTCTTCCTTCTAGATGCAAACGAATGCCAATTGTTGACTGGACCGTGCCCAGCAGGTCTTGAATGCATCAACACATTCGGGTCATTCACCTGTGACTGTCCCGCGGGCCACTTGATGACCACTGGAGGGGCATGCGAAGGTATGCTGTGAGATTAGACGGTACATCGGCTAAAAAGTCGAGTGACTGCGCTTAACTTCAGCTGTTTTGTGCTTTTTTTGCTTGTTGTAGACGTGAACGAATGCCTTGGGGATCACAATTGCTCGTCGTTCGAAATGTGCGTCAACACGAATGGCAGCTACGACTGCCTGACAATAACGACGCCAAAGATAACAACAAAAACAACAGCAACCACAGCAGCAGCGACGTCCAATCTGCGGCCGACGAGCGGTCCATCGACGCGTTCCGATCAGCACCAGCCTACGGCCAACTCCATCGGACTGGATACTCAACAGCCTCGTGGCGATGGCCCTGGTGAGAATCTTGTGGGCAACGAGGCTACTGCCAAACCAACTCCATACTTTGAAGAGCATCACGTGATCGCCTCTAAGGGTGCTGCTGGGTCGAATGACTTTGAGTTGCTACTTAACCTCGTTGGCAATGGAACCAACCAATCAAAAAACAAAGAGGAGAACCAGAAGGTAGAACAGTCGATCGAGGGAGGTCCGATTAACGCTGGCATGACAACCTCTCCGGGGACGGAGTCGATGACGCCCTCCCGCGGCACCCTTGAGGTCTCCACGATAACAACGACCGAGGCACTGTCGACCTCTAAATGGAGCGTACCCGCTGACGTCACGACGGCACGATCCGTCACTAGCGTGCCAGCTTCCACTCCCGCAACTTCAAGCTCGAAAAAAGAAAATCGCTCAGTGCAACCTAGCAACACGACTCCAAAGACGCTAAGGCCTTACTCAAACGAAAGTACGTCACCGTCTGAAATAGCGACAGCCGTCCGTAGTGCCACCCCACAAGTGATCATCAAAACACGGGCTATGGGTACGACTGATACTCCCGTGACAACCGTAACCCAAAATCCACTTGGCACATCGTCGGAGCCATCAGGCACTCTCGCAACAGACCCTGACAATTCAGTTGAAACTCGAGCTATGGAAGCCAGCACAACATCGGCCCCAAACGAGGTCACAATTGACTCTAGTACTGACCAAGTCATTCCAACCACAAGGCCAATGAAGACTAGCACCACATCAGCACCAGGTACTTCAGTCATGCCACCATCGCGATTTAGAACAACAGAAAGGCAAGATCTGACAGGAACAGCAGCCACGACCGTCGTGCTGTCAACATCTGCCAATCTAGAAGCCGCTCTCCCAAGTGTTTCAACTGAAGACACCATTCCGGTAATGGGAACGCAATCCAAAGGATTTGACTCTTCGCCTCCTCCGCAATCCAAAGGCACTGCCTCGCCGTCTTCCACTGCGCGTGCAGACTTGGTCCCCATCAGCACCACCACATTGGCGGGTGATCAAGCAACTTCACAACCAACAACTAGACGCCTTCCATCGACTGAAGCTCAATTCACGAGTGCTAAACCTTCCATAGGCTTGATCTCAACAGCACAACCAAGTGATGCTGTCTCTATTCCTAGCTCAGAGGGGCCATGTACCAGAGGATATACCCGGTCGCAAGACGGAGCTTGCCAAGGTAAAATCATAGCACTTCCTGCGTCCACCTTCTTGCTAATGCCTTGGTGTGTTTTCTGTAGTAATTGACTGTCGCTCAATTCTCAGACATCGACGAATGCCTTCTGTCCGGCGCAAGTAGCATATGCAACGGCAAGAAATGCGTCAACGTAAATGGTGGGTTTCGATGCGAGGACAAGTGCAAGAGAGGCTACGCTGTAGGCAAAAACGGAAAGTGCAACGACATCGATGAATGCCTTCAGCGGCCTCGGCTCTGTGGCACAGAACAACTCTGCTTCAACTTGATTGGCAGCTACAAGTGCGTGTGCAAGAGAGGCTTTGAGCTGCGTGGATCGAATCGCAAATGCGCAGGTAATAAACAGGTCTTGTGCTACAGTAGTTGTCACGTGGCCTTTTCTTCTGTCAATTGATTGGATTGTTTTGATGTTTTTTTTGTGTGTGCAGACGTAGACGAATGTCGCCTGCCAAATTTCCGCGTTTGCCAGCATCAATGCAAGAACACATACGGATCATTCCGCTGTTCTTGTGACTCCGGTTATCAGTTGACCAAGGACGGACGCAATTGTCAAGGTTGAACGAAAGGAGTCTTAGGCTTTCGATGCAACTGAACATTGTAGTTCGCCAAGATCATCAGGTGCGGGAATGCTTCGTTCCGTCGTTTAGAGCATTTGTGTTTCAATTGACAGTGACGACTTCTGGCAGCGATCAGCTTGTGAAGAGTGTGATTCGAACAGCGCCTCACACTGGCTACTGCTTCAAATTCGGCGCTGCGAAGCTATGCTTCTGTCCTCAAGGCTACAAATGGAACCAAAAGGAGGCCACATGCCAGGACCTGAGTGAGTTGGAAAGTGTGTCATGCATTCTGTTCCATCTCAGTCTGCGTGTTCTCAGGCTCACGATTTTGTTTTCGTCTCCAGTGGATCTGTTGGGACCCAGGAAGAAGGTTGTCGTGGCCAAGGCTGGCACTCTCCCTGGTCAGTTTAACAAACCGCAGCCAACATTCAAGACTGAAGTGGCAACCGATCCCACGGGCGCTTCCACATCTGATGGCGTGCGAATGGAAGAAGCCAAGATACCAGGCACAGCGGCGGGGCAGACGTGTCCATCGTGGTTTGCCAAGCGTTGCGTGCACGAGTGTGCCGTTAACGGCGACCAATACAGTTGCACGTGCCCGCCTGGCTACGCAAGGTCCTACTACGGCGGATGTCGAGGTGGGCCATGGCACTCGTCTGTCTCCTGTCCAAGTTGTCTTCATCTGTAAGTTTGTAATTGATGTTGCTTTGTCTTCAGACGTCAACGAGTGCTGGCGAGGCCACTCCATGTGCCCCAGTGCTGGTGATTACTGCTTCAATACGCCCGGCTCACATCGTTGCGTCAACTACACCTGCCCGCAAGGATATTACAAGTTTCGCTTTGGGTTAGTAAAAGCAACCTAAGTCAGTCTATAGTGGGCTGATCCACTGCCAGTGGTGTGACAGTGGTGACGGCTAGTTGATGAGCTTTTGATTGACTTGTCATGTGTATCGTGTTTAGGTACTGCGAGAAGTCATGTCGCATTGGCAAATATGGTTACTGTCGCCGAAGCTACATCCGCTATCATTCCATTGTTCCCAGTCGAAGTACAGCACTGCAGGAGAACGTGTTGACGCTGCGCGTGGCAAGCTTCATGAGCGACAAGATCGCACGCGTTCAGTTCTACTTTACGCGCAGCAATTCGTACTTTTGCCTCAAGACTTACCGCGATCACGCACGCATGCGCCTCTGCCGCCGTCTCACCGGGTCTGGCGACTTTGACGTTGAAATAAACGCCGACTTGTTCGACGCGCAGGAAAGGCTTGTTTGCCGAACCAAATTCATTGTTTATGTTAGCGTAGGAAAGTATAATTTCTGAGAGGTAGCAAGAGAGTAAGTGGCGTAGCCTGAAGAGAGTCTTCTGTTGTATTTAATTAAGAAGAAATAAATGCTTGTTCGTTCACTGGGGCAGATCTTGAGTTGATCTCAGCCCCTTGACAATTCGAGTGAGTTGTGTCGTTGGGGCTGTCTGTCTGGGGGGTGGGGTCTCGACCAGTCCAGCCACTGAGGGACGGCCGTGAGCGCATTGAAAGGGAAGGCGACATTCGGCCAATTGACCGATCAGAGAACGACACGTCTCGACGGTGAGGCGGTCGCCAAATTTGATCGCTCCGTGGCAGGCGACAGAATTGACGGCGCGCTTCATGCTGGTTGGCATGACAACAGGCAGCGTTCGCGTCGCTCTGTAATAATCAAAGCATTCCACCAGAAAAGCTGCAATTGTGCCGTTCAATGTCTTGTCTGTGCTACTGGCATGCACCAGTGTAAAGCACGAAGGAATGCGAGTAACAGACAGTTCAACTTCACCCGTGCAGACATTGTTGAGCGATATGGGATCGTAAACTGTTCCCAGTTTCTCGTCCATGAGGCATTGGCACTCGACGGCCGTTGTCTGGTAGGAGGATGGCACAGACACAACCATGTTGACGTCCGCTACGAGTGCGGTCAAACGGTGCACCTCGCTCTCCTGCTGTGGATTGGGCGTGTGCCAATGGGCTCGTTCGAGCTGCTCCAGGCGAACCCTCTCGTGGGCTGCATGCTGATCGATGGCGAAGTACTTCCAGCACTCGGGTCTGGCATACAAGCAAACGATATATTTGCAATCCGCCTGCCCAATGACACGAAACAATCGTAACATCTCCTTTTCCAATGTCGATCCTGACACCATTTGACGTTTGACGAATGGCAAAGCCATCTCTGGCATTACTTTCCACAAGGGATTGTTCCACTGTTGCACAATACCTTTGGGAGATAAGCGGACAGCCCTGGCGTCTCCAGACTGTCTAGCTGAGCTCAACCCGACCGTGGTTCGTCCTGTGCACAAGCCAGTACAGCGATTTGCCAACGAATTCTTGCTCGAGGATCCATTGCATTCGTTTGAGGATGAGCAAACTGTCCTGTTCAACGGCGTTAGCGAAGAACTCGACTGTTTGTCAGCTCTGCTGAGAACAGATATCGTCCAGTTGTTTTCCTCCGCCTGTTTTTCAGACAAATGCTCTTCATTCTGAAGCGCTAAGTAAGTTCCAGAAGAAACTTTAATCGTTCTTCCCGAAATCACATCGAACATCTTGCTGAACAAATCAAATTCAACACAGTCTAGCATCGGAGAAGCCAACAAAATAACGATGAAGTAATTTTTGCATAATGCATTAATTTTATCATTTTGACGAATAATTATTCGCCATCGTAACGACGTATAATTATGATAAATATTCTGTAAGTCAGTAATTTATTCCGGTCTCTGTCACGTGATCATTCTGCCTCGAAGAAAGGTTGAAGGGGTTGACGCAATGCAACGGCGACTTTTACGGCAACTGATGGACTCCATCAAGGTAGCTAGAAACAAGGCTCTCTACCATGTGTCCAAAGCACTTTTCTGGCTTTCCAAGCAGCTGGAACTCAAGCTGATCAGACGAAACGTTCCGAAGAAATAGCTGAACGTCATATGACCTTCATCAGTGTTTCTTTTTCTTCAAGACGATAGGAACTGCTCGAGAAGAAAACATCACGTACTTAAAATCACGTTTCTGTCTTGCGTGAAAAATGTTACATCAAACGAATGATTGAGAATGAACTCACTGATGATCACCAGCAAACAGACAGCAACGATACCAACCAGAAGAAGTTTCATCTAGAAGGGGAAAGTAAAGATTTGGATATCAGATAAATTTCACATGTTGTCCTGAAAAATAACAATCTATTAAGAACAAAATTAAAGCTGACCTGTCGCCCGACCTCTAGGTCTAGATCTTGGGACAACTGTTGAGATTGAGGCCTTGTTTAGGCGAATAAAATCATCCCACAGCAGTTAGTAGGCCTAGGGTGACGAGGGTCCTTTAGCATCATCCGTATAACTATTCCTTGGAGCTCACCTTAATTATAATGTACAGTAGCGAATCATAGCCTCTTAAAAACCAGGGGCAATAAAAGCCCTCCTGGCAATTAATTAAGTACGATGATCTTTCGACTTATACAGCAAGAGCCCAGTGGGGAATGCTCTATGTTGGATAAACAGGGCTGGGGGTACCTGCCTTCACTTTTTCAGATATTTTGAGGCATCATTTTCAAGGTTTGGGAGATTTTGGGGTATGAAATTTCACATCTCAAAAGTTTTTGGTATATTTCTTATTTGCGAATAATTGTCACAGCTCAAATATTATGACATATGGTTTAAACTTATCGGGACATTTTTGATTGTTGTTTTTCGATTTTGCTGGAAATTTGTGGGTATATAATCTGATATCAAATGGCATGCCCCTCTAATTTCCATAAAAGAAGTCCCCCTTATGAAAAATAAAATATCTAGCATCTTCTGAAGGTCATTCCCTCTTTGTAAAATCAAGCTACAACATGAAGGCCAATATATATTTTGAACAATTGATGCATTGGGGTCAACAATCAATTGTTGATGGATGCATTGACGTCTAGCGTCATCAGCTCAAGAAAATAAGAACATTAACGACAGCTGGTGTGGATGTCTAGATTGGATGTGGAATGCAAAAAATATCCATTGAGGGCTTAGATTTTTTTATTCTCAGTGTTACCAAGAATAATCCTTTTCGCTGGTTCGGATCATAGTTAATTGTACAAAAACATATCGATGCACCGATTAATCAATTGATCGATGTATCAGGTCTACTTCCAGTAAAACAATACCAAGTCTCATTGTCCTTGAGTATGTGCGCTCGCTTGGCAGGGACCAGTATCGAAAATCAACAAACCTTGCAGTTCTGCCACCATAACTTTTGCCGCAGCCTGGTTGAGCCAGCTTTGAAGTTGAAAGCGTTCATTTCGAAGCTTTCTGCAGAAAAAAGATAACAGCACTATGTATAGGTTAGCAGTTCCACAAGATGATTTTGTCGAGCACAAGATACTAGCTTGTTGTATATTTTATTTTCTCTTACCGTCCTGGCCTCTTTGGTTTAACATCTGGTTTATAATAAAGCCAGCGTCACTAGAACAGTTGAATATGTAGGCCTAATAAACAGACTGAATGTTAAAGTTGTCCTCGTCTGGCCTATCTATGATTTCTATTGAAATATCATGATGATAATTAATATCTTCTGGGCAACAGCAGAAGCTTCTCTAATTCGTCCTGAAATTGAGATAGGTCCTAAAGGCAACAGTTTAGCAGATATTTCCACTGCCAATTTGGCCTACCGGGGCCATGTGCGCACCCCCTAACATGCTGAATAGGCCTCTTATTCAATCATGTCTATGTACAACTCAATAGCATGGTGCAATGAGCCTTTCTTTCTACAATATTGGCGAATTTATTGTTAATGAATATAGAGGAACAATGATTCATCAGATTTGATGACACAGCTGGTCAGTTCTTGTAGGCTATCATGACCTCGCCCTTCCTTCTGAGACGTTGGACGTGCCAGATGGGATGGTTGTCCTATAGAGTTGATGATGAATGTACCTGATTTGGCTTCTAGATCTTCCAATTTGTCTCCACGGTCAAGTACTTTGTTGAGGTTGTCCTTCATCACATTTATGGCACCGTTCAACTCATGTCTTACTTTGCTCATTTTATCACCATTTGGCTTACGAGCATTTGGAGGATGGATATTGAATCTGAAATTAAATGTAAACAAACCAATGTACAAGACTCACGACAATGTTAAATTAGCACACAAGATAACAGGCTGCTTCGTCTCTGCTGGAGCTTTATGAGTTATCAATCCTGTCACCTAGTCAATCGAAAGACTTGGTCAGTTACAATGTCATGCCACTCACACTTCGTCATCTCCACTATCTGAATCTGCACCACTCAGAAGAGGAACCTGCAAACAAATGAACCTTCGTCAAGAAATGAGAGGGTCTTGGCAGTAGCAAGAGCGCGTGGCAATTTTGCATTGTATACACATCTAAATCTATTGCAATTGTGAGACTTAACAGCAAGGGAACTGTTGGCATAGACACCTTGTCATAGCCTGGGTTTGTCCTTCCACTACTGCGGGCCATTGGCAAATAAATATAAGATAACCAGTCGTTAGAAATGGTAAGCAATTTTACTCCTCAATCAATGTAATGATTTTAACTGCAGGCATCGACAGTGGCGACAGCACAGCTGCAAGCAAGTCCTCTGCAAGAGGCACGTCCAACCGTGCATTGCCAGATTAGTTAAACAACAATAGTCTCCGAACCGTCCACAATCAGGCAAAGGCACAGAGTCGCAGATGCAGACTCAGCAGCACTTTACGTTGTTGGTTGGTGCTTTTGAAGGCCACGAGCTTTGCCTACGTGGGCAAGCAGCCATCACAGCTTGTGACGTAACATCACGTGATACATTCCATCCATCCAAATCAACCAAAGAGAGATTACGGGCACCGCATTCAACAGTTTCCACTTCAATCATTGCTAGTTACTCTGCTGTCTCTGCAGTCTGCACTTTGCACTGCTTCTGAGAACGATTGATTAAGATTTACGGGAAATAAAAACGACTTCTGTTTATTCACACAACTCCCTTCTACCTCTTCGTGTGCACCAATGTGAAAAGAAAGCCGAAGTATAACTTTCAAAAATAAAGAAAATAATGATGACGATGATGAAAAACATCTAGTGCTTGACCCTAATTATTACAAATTAGATAACAACAATCTAATTAACTTGGTAATAATAAAGTGATTTGAAGATCAAAATGCTCAGAGTAATGCCCGTGGAGACTGGGCCATAGGTTGCGGCAGACGGTCAAAATGGCGACTGTTGTGACCTTCGTCTGTATTGCTCAGAGAAGAACGAACCGCGCAGATTGTTCTTGCAGACATTGGATGTTGAGCTAAATCAAGTGACTTCTGTTGGACAAAACAAAGTGTAAACTACTGCTCCAAGCCTTGATTCTCATGAACCATGGTAGTTCGGTCGTCTTCTCACTAATTATCGTCTCCGGTGTGTGTCGTTTGTGCAAGCTGCTGGATTGCAATGGTCGACTCGAGATTGAAGTGAGTGCGAATGCCAGACGGTTGCATAATCACATAAACATAAAATTCATTTTATTAGATAGATATAGTCGCTTTCCTGTGTGTCGATGAATGCAATATTCTGCACTTACCACTCTTTTCGAATTAAGACCCATTTTCTCTCGGAATTGCATTTTCGGCATGTTTGTATGTTGTCTGATGAGATCGTCGTTGCATATGCTCATTAATATTGGTTTGGCAGTGATTTAAACTGAACTCAAGTGGTTCCGATGGGATGTGAATCTGTCGACCGGTTGAACTGCGACGAGTGTAGGCCTAGCCTTCTTTGTCCAATGCGGTTGAATTATGTTGCACATTTCCAGTCACACCCTAGGCCGATCACCTCACTTCCACGGCGTACTGCGGACTACTGCCCCTCGGTCTGTGCCTTCTGTGAGCTGCTGCTTTCTAGACCTACGATCCCCTGAGACCTCGACGCATGAGGAAGTTAATTAAGACTTGTGTTTACCGTAGTAGCCTATTATTAATTGATAGCATTAATTATCCAAATGTGTACTTTTGTTTTGGCTGCTTGTTGACTTGAAACTCCATTTGCTGCGCTCTTTGTAGAATTCCTTATCCAAGGCTGTTTGAATGCTTTGTGGAAGTGACACCTGAGGAAAACTCAGACGGAGGCAATGGTGCGTACAATAATAGGCTTTTAGCAATTTTTACTACTTTGGCGAATTGTTAATGAGATTGCCTCTAAAAGTAATGCTGTTACACTAGCGGTGCAATAAGGCAAGCATGTAAAACCCAGATTTTTTCAAACCTCGAAAACTACTGCTTACAACATGTTCAAATAGAAATTTAAAGAACCGAAAAAACGATTAGACATTAGATAGTACTAATGAAGACACCAATAAATATTGTGGCGACCTCTAGATGTAGACTCAAAAGAACACAACCGGTTTTCAGCTTACTCAAGATTTCAACTGCGAAAATTAAATAGCATGACACAAAGTCAAGAAGGTTTTTAACATTTCACAATCATTCCACCACTGGAATCCCACCAGCGTTGTGAAATGATCACTATTCATTGCCCATCTGTCATTCAAGTTCAACCCGCTTGATCTGCTAATTGTCACATGCTGGCTCTATAACAACACGCAATGTAAAGTGAGTGGTGTTTCTCCGGTAGACTCAAAATCTGATTTCTTTGTCCTTCAAATCTGTTTATGTTTGTCCTTTATCGAGCGCCAAATGTTAAGGGACTTGTTAGCGAAGGATAAAAAGCAGTCAGAGACGACAAACATGTTGAATCAAGATATTTTTTAACTCATGAATTTGCAATTATGACATTGCATTGTAAACGTAATATTAATTAGCTGGTTTTAATATAAAAGGCATGTGATTAATATTCACTTAATGTATGTTTTCCTGTGTTTTACGGTGGCCAAATGTCCGTTAGGTAAGCAGACAGCTTTAGCCTAATTATTGTAAAACGAAGGCATTGGCATTGCCCATCAAGTGAGCATTTATCTGCCATCAGCAAAGTTTAAAATTCTATGTAATATGCTGATCATCCGGGGGCTCAAATACTGCAGAGACGGACCACCGTCAAGGACAGTGAACATCCGTGTGATTTACGTTCAGTCCCCGCTTCCCCCGACCTGCCCTTGAGAGTGTGCAGAGAGGAGTGAGAAAGGTGATTCCCTAAATTTGCCGTGACCGAAAGTAAGTTTTGCCGTGAGAAAGTAAGTTACTCAAAATGAAAATAAGTTTTGCCGTGAGAAAGTAAGTTACTCAAAATGAAAATAAATTTTGCCGTGAAAATGTAAGTTGCTGCATGAAGAAAAGTAAGTTACTCAAAACGAAAGTAAGTTACTCAAAACGAAAGTAAATTACTTAGAATGGAATAAAGTTACTCAAAATGGAAATAAGATTTGCCGTGACACTTATGGGCCACCGTAGAATCTAGCGAGAAATGATACGATAAAATCAAATATATTGCCGCCGTGTTTGCTGCAGACATCTTACGATGCATTTTAATGACTTTTGAATGTTACGGCTTGTTTCCTTTTCCTGGGGTTCCGAAAGCATTGGCGAATGTCATGGCTCTGCTTGATCACAGATTTGTCTGCCAAGGGAATAAGATGTTGGCTGACTTCGACAAAATCAAACCCCCTTTTCTTGCTGACCATGTTTATATGTCATTCTTCCTTCCATATAAGGTAATAATGATTGGTTTTTGTTGCTGTTCTTCTAGGTTCCAAGGTTGCATTTGTTTACCCAGATGAGATTGACAACAAGGTTTGTCTCATCACCTATCAAAATGTCTACGCTGCTAGCGATTTTCGTTTACTGTGACTTCAAGTTTCACGCTTGTGTGTTCTTCAAACAGTGATTGTCATACAATGTCCATCAATTTCCATCACTGTCTGAAAATCACATAAAGGTGAAACTTGAACTCAGAATAAACGAAATGTGTCATATCTGACTCCCAGACTGCTTATATTTATGCTCTGCTTTCGTCAAGCGTTGAGCACTCTGCTGCCAGTGAAGAGCTTGCTGTTGATATATATAGTTAATTAGTTATATGTATATATTGTTATCTCATACAGCCTGTATCTGAATTCTGTTATCGTGATCAAATTAGAAATAATAGTTATACTGTATTCATCTGTGATGGCTGTTCTGCTGCAGGAGCGGATGCTGAAGGAGCTGAGCATGTTCTGCTATCCTTGTAAGACTGACAGGTGAGTTGTGCCCCTGTGATGGCTCACTATCATAATTTATGTGACCGCAGTGGCACTCAAAGGTGTAAGTAAACACAACTGTGGTCCAGGAATGTCCTTCCACTAGAATAACAGCTTCGTATGCGAATTGTGGGGTATGAAGGCGCTGACTTTCATCTCAGCACACGCGCACTGACCGCAGTAGCACTTTGTAGACATCTATCGAAGGGAGATGCAGTGGCATGATCTATATTGCCTGTTCTTGCTATGTACGGTCTTAGCATACACGTGCTTATTCATTATTATGTTGAGTCTTGTTCTGTTGCAATTGCTTTCAGTCCTGGTGTTCAATACTTCTCCTTTGTACTCACTGACATCGAGCACAAGTTCCGCTTTGGATTCTGCCGGTATCCTCCACACGCGCCAACATGTTTCTGCATCTTGAGGTATGAAACAGACTTACCTTTTGTCTCCATGGCCATTGGTCGAAGGTCACTGCTGCGTGATCTGTACTCAAGCATCTTTTTTCTCTTCCTCTCTCAGCTATGTGCCGTGGTTTGAGACGTTCTACCACATCTTGGATGACATTGCTGCTTTTAACAAATGTGACGACGTAAGTCCCCGTCAAGATGGACGCCGTTTGCGCGTCGCTTCATTTTGCATGAATGCATGACAACGATTTGTTAATTGATTTGCTTCGTTGATTTTGCCTCATCATAGCAAGGGTCGATACCATTGCTGCTAGATGCGCTGGCGTCCATCGATGTGCCTGAGCCGGGCTCTTCTTTCTCCATCTCACTCCCATCAACTGAAAAGGTCAGCTATCAAACCAGATGGTCCTGCGTGGCCCTCCTCCTTCATGCATGCCTTGTTTGTCTCCTGCCTGCATACTTTCGATTCTGCCACTGCAACAGTAGATGCAAAGGTCCATGTGACATCGTGCTTTCTTTCTTTGCAGCAAACATTTGATTATACCACACCGGACACGACTAAGCTGCCAACAATCCCTGAAAATGTAAGTATGCAGCGTCTTTATGTTTCTCATTCTCTCCGCATGCAGCACTGACCACCGTGGTGCTAGCCTGCTTCTCTGTTTCCATCCACGGCTACAGCGGAACCTGACGGACTACTTTGCATCTGTCACGCCTGAAAACATGATTCACTTGTTCATCAGGTAGTTCTGATAGCTCGTCATAAGATCATTTGCCGCTCATTAGTTGCTCGATCTTCCGTGGAATCATTTTAATGTTATCAATCATAGCATGCTGTTCGAACGTCGCATTCTGATCACCTCAGAGAAGTTGAACATGGTAAGTGTGTGTCTGCTGCTCTGTCTGTCGGTCAATGCGAGCGAGGCTGTTGTTTCTACAGCGTGGCCCATGTGTGGCGTAGTGACTCGTTTTCGTTTGATGTGTCACCCTGCAGCTGACGTCAGTGGTCCATGGATCAGTCTCCCTTCTATACCCCATGCAATGGTAAGTGAGGCAGCATTTGTCCATTACCTAGTTTCAATTGCAGTGCTATCTTGTAGTGAGTCATCTGCTCTCTTTCTCTCTCTCCGTTTTCCTGCAGGCAACACATCTACATCCCTGTGCTTCCGCCCCATTTGGTCAACTTCTGCTGGTGGGTTTCTGATGGTAGTGACGAGTAGGCAATTGAAATCAGTGTGCCTAGCAACCTGTTAGCAATGGATCACCTTTGCTTTCGTTTGCAGTGCTCCGATGCCGTTTCTGATTGGCGTGCATTCGTCCATCATGGAGGTGAGCATTAAAAGATCGGAAAAGATCATCGATCGTTGGCAGTCGATGAGCGAGCGGCCATGTTGATGTCATGGTTGTCGCTTGCAGGAAGTAAGAACGATGCCCATTGAAGATGTCGTCATATTCAACGTGGACACCAACGAGATCGAATCGCCATTTCCTGACATGGAAACATTCCCCAGTGACGTAGTATGTCTCCCTGTCCCTTCCCCCTTCGCTGATACTGTTTGTTGCTTATCTTGTTGTACCTTCTCGTGGCATGACGTGGCTTCCATGTACTCTCTCATTGTAGTCGCTGCGATTGCGCAGTAAGTTGAAGCGTACCGACAAGGCCTACGGTGACTACGTGGCTACTCAATTCCTGCGTGCGCTCGTCAAGGTGATTGGCGGCTACAGAGATGCACTCAAATTCAAGGATACGCCTAAGGTACGGACAGCGCAGCCAGTTGTTCAATGGAAGCTTGTTGCTGCGCTCGCGTGGCCTCTCTCACTTTTGAAATTGATCGTTCGATGATTGATCATATGATTTTCATTGTTATCTCATCATCACTCTGTCTCATGTCAAATGGCTTTGATTCCATTCCAGGGCGGCAGAATTGTCTTCGACGAGGAGGCGTGAGTGTTCACGTAGAGAATTTCTCATTCATTTTGGCCAGCTGCCGAATGCCGTTGTGATGTTTCTCATGTGTTTCGTTTCGCTGGCAGGTTCCTGAGCACTCGCTCTGGCAGCATCCGTAGGTTTCTTGAGGAGATTCTCAACCTGCAGTCCTTCCGCCAGGTAAGAGGGCGTACGTCGCTCGCTTAATCGTGACTTCAGCTTGTGTCTCATTATAACGGGCGTCCATGTCGCCATCTTTCCAGTTCGTTGCGGGCAGAATTGACATGTTGAATGATGACATCATATTCGAGGACGTCTTCGAATTGGAGCTGTCGAGTGACGTCGGAGGTGCGTTTGATTCCCAGGCCCCTGGCTGCCGAGCTTTGGTAACTTCAAGTCTTTTTACGTTTTTCAGAACGAATTAATTACCATGGTCGATTTTGCTTGCAGCTGACAAATCAAAGTTTCAAAAGACTTGGGTTTCAAAAATGAAGGTTTGGAATGCCCGTGTGCAAGCTGGAGCTTGGCATTCACAGCGGCTATAATATAACATTTCTTCGTCTTGCGGACGGCTTCTTGAGTTTTTTGTTGCTCTTTTGTGTGTTCGCAGAGGAGCAGCGACGCGCTTGGACGTAAAGTCGGTCATCGTTACCTCAACCTCAAGGCGAAGGTGAGGAATGTCGCGTACTCTGTGTTTTGTTTACTTGTGCCCACGACGGCTGGCTGGTGCTTATGATTGCACTCGGTGTGACTCTGTCTCTTTTTCATGTTACAGGCCAACGACATGGAACTAAAAGTGAGGATGGGTTCTGTTGCGAACCGTTTCTGTGTTTAGCTTTGTCTCTGACATTATTGTTTGTTCCTTCACAGACGAAGATGAGATCGTTCTACAAAGATGCCAAGAGCGGGGTGAGGACTGGGTACAAGGGAGCAAAAGCTCAAATCAAAGAGGTCAAGCACAAGCTGAAGGCCAAGGTAAACCATCGCCGCTGATTCGGCCGCCTAGTGCAGTTGTCACGTGATCTCAATATTGACACGTGTCTTGACAGGACGAAGACGATGAAGATGACACTCCGCCCCACAGCCCCGCGAACCCCGTCAGGCGGCAGTCCTCGTTGCCAGCGTCACAGATCGACGTGACCGTGCTGCAACAACAGCATCAAGACTCAAATGCGCAACACCCTCGATTTCGGCATTCCGTCTACAGCACCCTGCCGGTCAATCGCGTGGTAGGCTGACGCGTTGCCTTCGATTGATCGTTGTCATTCAGCGGCGGCTGTGGTTGTCATGGTCTATGTTGTTGCGCTTTTAGCATCGCAAGGGCAGTGGGAAACGAAACACCATGTCGCCTGCTGCCCCCAAACCACGCAGACCTCCCCCTCGACCTCCCCGTCCCCATCTCGCAACTTCAGATGGTGTCGTGGTAAGTGACGACGATGCGAAGGAGACTACCTCCACCAGCAGCACCAAGCCGCATCACCCTCGCCTGCTGGAGGTGGCTTCAATGCCTGAGTCACACAGTGAGCCGTCCATTGCCACGCTAATCGACCTACAAGAGGACAACGAATACAGATCAAGCCCTGAGGTGAGTTCCACTTTGTGTCCCTCGAACACGTCACATGTATGACATCGTGACTTCTACGACTGTCAGCCATTGGTCCGCCGTCGTGTCTCTCTTCTGATCTTAGCTGCGTTGTGAGCGGGACGGCGACGTGGTAGGACGGAGCAACATGGCGTTCAATCTGCTGGACGATGACTTTCATCACATCGACGACTACGACAAGCTGCCTCCGTTGGAGACCCGATCCCTAGGGGCCACTCCGCCGCCCCTTCTACCCCTCTCCTCTGACCCTCATTCGTCATCTGCCAGTCTGTCACTTGATGTTGACAACGATGATTTCGTCTACGTTGCATCGAACAACGAGATCGTGGAGGGCAGTCTGGACAGCCTCGCGGCATCACCCGAACGTCAGGCCTCGTTCCCAGGCAAGCGACATATGTCCTACAAGACTGCTGTCAATCCCATGTTCCAGGCCGAAAACGCGGCAGATATGACGTCAGCAACCTCGTTGTTCTCAGAGACATTCTTTTCCATGTCAAGTGAAACGAGAAATCTCTTTTTCAACGGTTCAATCGACAGCAGCGTAGGACTGGACACTAGGCAGACAAATCCTTTCCATCCGGACGCGGGTGACGAGAAGACTAGGTCGAGTGACGTAAGCAATGTCGCTGCCCAGCGGCGTCCACCCCCTTCGCCGCCCAAATCTCAAGCGACTGACGGCAACAGCACCCCAATTGACCCGTTTGCAGATCTTATCACACAGACGAAGAACAGCTTAAACATGAGACACTCTGACGTCATATGATTATGATCTGCTGGACTCCCTGTGCCAATGACGGACCAATGAGCAACCAATTCTCAATGCGTCCACGATATTATTTCAAATGTTGTTCTTTAATTTAGTCGGCAATTAGCGTGTAAATTTAATTTTAAATATCTCAGTAAAATGAGGGAGTGAAATTTCATGTGACTGCGTTTCTTCTTTTCTGTGATTGGGTCAATGATCAGTGGCAACACGAGCAGGTCTTTCTGATTTATTAATCAGAAGAAACTGTCACTGTAAACAGGAGATGGCCAACGGATTTAATTCTGCGTCGTCTCAGCTCATGCAATGGCCTCCTCCGGCGATGATTAAGAAACATGCAATATGACTGTTAGTCGTCGCAAAGTTTTCGCCTTCACATGCCCACAGTAACGTCGTTTACGCTCTTTGCAAGAGACGGTTCCCGAATGTACCGTCCCATGCGGAATGGTGTATGGCGTCGAACACACAATCACAATTAAACCAACCGACTGCCAACTTTGGAATCTTGAGTTGCTCCAGTTTCCTTTGGTCGTGATAAGCGATGCTGGCGTTCAATCGCGGGGCCATTGCCCCAGACGGGATGAATGGGGGCTTGTGGGCGCTGGGCCAGAGAGAAGGCTTCGCAGCAGGGGCTGGCTCTTGACATCCGCTTCATGGACATCCGTCATCAAACGGTGTCTTGTTGGCCGCCGTTCGTTCTTTTTCAACGAATGCACGGCCAGTGAAGAACAGTCGGCGTGCAGGAGACGCAATCGACCATTGTCCAGTTTCACTACTTGCCTGTGAGGACGACGCAGGCAGAGATCGTAGGAACGGCAAAACGGTGAGAATGCTTTCGCTTGGCAATGGCCGCTTTCTATCAGTTAACATTGATCTGTTGCTTTGCTTGCCATTCGCCCATGGATGGAACTGATGAGATGTTGCGTTATTGCAAGCTGAATCTTGCTATGTTTGTCGTTGGCAAGCACACGGAATTCACCCGCGCTCGATCGTCGAAACTTGCCCGCGGGTTGTTGTTCCGTCGTTCCTGGTCTGCACCTCGTGTAATTGTTTCATCTCGTTACGCCTAGGTTCGCGAATGTCAGCTGATATGGTGGTCGTCAGGTTATCAATGTTGTTGCTGCTGCTGGTGATGAGCCTCTGCTTCGAGTGCACGACAAGTGGTGAGTCGCCCTGAAGCTGGGATCGAAAGTGCGTTTCTTGTTGGTAGCAGCGTGCGCGTCCAATGGCCAAATGACAGGCTTTTTGGAGGCTCATGCAGGTGGAAATCTTCGTCTCTTTCATGTCTTAATGCTGAAGTCAGTTGAAGCCATTGCGATGTAAACGTACCTTGACGCTGGCACTGACCGCAAGACTTGATCGGCGGCCTCACAGCCTCTTGCGGTCGCCAGTCTGCACCCACGTGTTTGCTAACTGCTCTTCTGTGAATGACATGCAAGATCAATCCGTTTTGATCTTGTCAATAGTTGGTTGATGACCGACGGACAATGGGTGTCACTCGCTGTGCTATATGACGTCGTCATTTCTCTCTCTCTGTCCTGCCATTGGCATCTCGCTTTGACAAAATAACAATCCACCATCGTTTCCGCTGCTCCACTTCATTGCAAGCAAATGGACAATCGCCATCTGTGCGTCCACCGCAGCAACTTTATCCCGTGTGAATCACCCCAAGTGTGTGTGTGTGTGTGTGTTCACTGCTTGGTCATATGTCGTTATTTTGAGACAGCAACCTGAGCTCTTCCATGTGAACGACCGGCCAATGACATACGAACGGGAACAGCTGTGTTTCACGCCGTCCCTAGTCTGACGCATGCGAGGCTGTATATGCACAGTTGCCTCCTTTTGTGCTGAGCACAGCTGAGACCATAGCTGTCGAATGCAAATTGTGTGGCGTGAGTTGGCTTCCGCTGCTAAGCACCCAAGCGATGAGTGACTTTTAAACATCAATCGTTTTTTATTATTTTTGCAGTAAAAATCAAGCGATGTTCTGCGCTGCCGTCCTTAAAAAACGGTCAAGTTCGCGTCGAGAAATACAATGGACTGCAATCGGCTGAGTTTACGTGTCGCCATGGCTACGAATTGGTCGGCATGAAATGGGCAAAGTGCAGCGAGAATGGCAAATGGTCACCGCAACGCCAACCCATCTGTCGAGGTAAAGGATGAACCAGATCTGCAGGTGTAGCTACATGCAATGCGTGATGTTCATTTCGTTGTCATGGTGACGGGTTCTTCTCTTCCGCTGTTCAGACATTGACGAATGCAAATTGGACGCAACAGAACACCCCTGCAGCATGCACGCGGACTGCATCAACCTAGATGGCGAATACAAGTGCATATGTCGACCTGGTTTCAATGGGAATGGCAAGAAGTGCATTCCGTCTATCGAAAGTATGTTCATTACCCCCGTCTTCTTCTGTTGTCAGGGCAGTGGCCCTCCTTCGCTTGCTTATTCGGCAATGATTTTAATTGATCACCATTTCTGCATTCAGATTTCCTTAGATTCGGCGATACGTGTGGTACGGTGTCGATAAAGAATTTTAACGACAGCGCACGCTACCGTCGCATCGTCGGAGGGAGACAGGCAGTACCGGGTGGTTGGCCATGGCAGGTCATGCTCCATCTTCGCAAGAAAGGTCTGTCCGTCCGTCTGGTTGTCCTTCCGTCCGTCTGTCTGTCCGTCCGTCCGTTCGTCCGTTCGTCCATCTGCTGTCTGTCTGTCTGTCTGTCTGTCTGTCTGCTTTTAGTTGAAGGGTAGTCATTTCTTCCTTGCAGGAATTCCTTTTGCTGGTGGAGCATTAGTGGACAAGCGATGGGTTGTTACGTTGGCCAGTGTCCTTCATTCGGGAGCTGCCAGATTGGCACCTTCGGACATAAAGATCGTCCTGGGTAAGTTGAAAATGTCACTTCGTTCATGTTGTTGACGCGTTGGTGCGTGTTTGTCGTGTCTGCTCCTGATGCGTTGGCGCGTGGGTCTTGCCGGCAGGTGACTACGACCGTCGTAAGAGCGACTTCCAGGAAGTCCAGTACAACGTCAAGCGCGTCATCATGTACCCTGGCTTTGACAGGATGACACTCGACAAGGACATTGCACTCGTCGAATTAGACAGAGAAGTGAAACTAGGCACCTACGTCAACAAGGTACAATAGTCGTCCTGTCCTGAGGCCACGTGGCTCTGTCATGGCTGTTGATCGTGCGAAGGTCGCAGCTGGATCGTTGAATTTGCCAACTGTGCTTTCGCTTGTCTCCTGTTCTAGGTTTGCCTGGTCAGCGGACGCAAATCCAAAACTTTCGTGAAGTCATCGCGAATTGCTACCATCAGCGGCTGGGGCACCACACGTGCAGTGCGGATAGGGGGCAAGCCAGGAGACTTCTCTGATGTGCTGCAAGAGGTCAATCTGCCACTAGTTGCGAGCAAGAAATGTCAGCTTGCCACGTCCTACAATTTCAATCCACGATCTCAAATCTGCGCTGGTTTTTATGCAGACCAAAAGTCACCATGTTATGGCGATGCTGGCTCTCCATTGGTTACTCAAGATCCCGACAGTGGACGATGGGTGCTGATTGGTCTGTTCAGTTGGAGCGAGGGCTGCGGGCAGAAGCATAAATTCAGCTATTATACACGTGTGGCCAAGTTCCGCAGATGGATTGTGTATACGATCAAGAACTCATAGCGAGGAGCTCATGTGGTCACTGCAGTTTGACACATTTCACTAAATTGTAACGAAAACTGTTGTGTCCATCACAATGAATCTATTCAATTATTATTTAAAAGGGACACTTGGCATTAGCGAGAGAGCGACGCCTGATGCGCACAGCCCAGTCTCACGGGCGCAAGAAGAGACAATGTGGATCGAAAAGAGGAATGGGTCGATTGGATTAAGTTTGCTTCGATTAGAAGACATTAAAAATACCAGCAACAGCTGATAGATATTGTTGACTTGGTCATCTTTGCTTTCATTCTACCATGCCGCGTGTGCTGCTAAGAAATGCCACGGGCCGATAATGGATAAAGACGCCCGGGTGTAATAATAATTAATTGTGTGAAAATAGGCGATTAAGTCAGTCTTCCTGGAATTCATTCATGTTATTCGTAAGGCCTTGGGGCGAGTCGACGCCGTAAGTTGAGATGACGTCATCATCATTTTCTTACGAAATGTTGAAAGAGGAAAGGACTCAATGATAAGTATACGATGTTGAAAAAGCCATGATGCACCTGGATTGCCTCGTCATTTCAACCTGATCCAGGAAGCCCCTTCTCCGCCGTTACTCTTCTGTCCTTGCCTCTTCATTCTATTCCATGCGCAGCATTCGAAGATGATGGTCGTGACACCATTGCAATATGAATGGCAGAAGCAGAATTCAGGACATATTAATTTCATGTCAAAAATGGAGTGCTGTAGTTGGGATGGTGAGAGAAATCGACTGAGCAAGTGTCCAATAATAAAATACAAAATACAGAGATCTAAAGGAACAATTCTTATTCACACCAATTGCTATTGAAACGCTTGGCGCATTTGGCCCATCAGCCAAGGCCTTCGTTGAAGATCTAGGGGCTAGGATAAGTGGCACGAGCAAGGTCGAGTTCATAGCAAACTTGAGCTTGGCCATCCAGCGCGGGAACGCCGAGAGTGTGCGCGGCACATTCGCCAAATTTGAGTAATCGTTTGTATTAGTGTTTTTTAATTTACATTTGTATTTGAATAAAATATACGGGCCTTTGTAGTTGTGAATAAAAGGAATTTCTAGTGTCCAATAGATTCTCGTTGCTTCTGTCCGGCTCGATCTGGTTAGAACGCAAGTATCAACTCTATCAAGACTACAACAGGAAAGAATGGATCGTGGTAAAGAGAAGTAATTAATATTGGGCAGCATAAAGTAGTTTCTTACGATATTCAGGAAACCTAAAATGCGTGTTGTTT
>OFHS01000318.1:0-47651 GCA_900245855.1 Calvadosia cruxmelitensis
AACGCTCAAACCAGGTCAAAGTTGAACAATGCAAATTGGTACAAAATATAACGGAGCCGTTTTCGAAAAGGCCACCTTGGAACCGAGCTATGTTTTCAGCAAGTTTGATTAAATTATTGCTGTGGAACGGGCACCTTCATTTTGCCTTGCTTTCTTTTTGCAAACCGTTGCGTTCAAATGATTCGAAAGGATCGATTTCAGTCTCTTGGGATCCGAAGCTCCGAAGCTGGGTTTGAGAAACAATATGCAGCATTCGAGGCTGGCTGAATCAGTGTAGCAGGTCGTACCAGCTATTTCTGTGATTTGTACTGGACTAATTAACATCCGCTCAAATGCGAAGCAACGACGCTGGACGCAGCTGCGTTAGCAGCGCGGACCAGCTAGTATATAATAATATACATAACAATATAACAACTGGAGAAATTAAAAACCTCAAGGTCAGTAGAGCAACACTGAACAACATCATGGAAGGTAAATTGATTGTTCGGTAACGATTTAAACTACAGTCAAACCTGTATTAGTGGCCACCTCTATAGAGCAGCCACCTGTGTATAAAGGCCACTCCTCATAACCCCAAAAATGACACTCTCTATAGAAATCAATCTGGACAGAAAGGCCGCCAGTCTATAAAAGCCATTTTCCTCAACTCCCAAAGATGACCATTATAGACAGGTTTCACTGTATTGTGTTACGTCAGTGCACATGCGTCCTGAACAATAATTCAAATGATGGAACTATTAAAATGTGTACCAACTTTAATACAGTAACACATGGTTGATAATCAACAAGCTTTTCCAATGGTAGCTTTCTCAGTGAGTTGTCCGTGTGATCAAACTTCTTTTTGCGAAGGATAGTTTTGGCAATACCATTGACATTTCCCTTACTGCTATGGGATGGGCACCTTGCATTTGCTGTGCTGGCCTCGGCAAACTGTTACATTCAAATAGCATCAAAGGATCTCTTGCCTACATTCTTGCAGGCTGTTCTTATTTGAGCTGGGATTGACGTACACAATGTGCCGCATGTGACGTGGTTGAAGCTCTATTACTTCAAACTGGAATCGATTGTATGTAACCTCGAAACGTACCAGTACCACAAGATAGTACTTGACTACAGTACAGTATAGCTCATTCAATATCAGTATAAATTTATAATAAATCAGCATAATAATTTGTGACATTTCATATCAAAATAATACAATTATGTGGAAAAGTGCAAGCAAGCTAATTGAAATTCAAAGTCATGATAAAAAGCAGGATATGAACGTAATATGAATGAGTTATGAGATGATTGGTCCCTTTTACCTGTCAGGCATTGTTCCTTGAAATTAATAACGCATTTAGAAAACAAAACCCTCAGCCTACTTGACATAAACTAGCTCATAAATCTTTCCAGATTAAATTTTACAGCTGGGTTTCTGAGGGCAACTTGCGCTATTTTAAAATGTTGCAGTAAACCGTTTATGAAATTGGATCCATGACCTTAGAACTTGTAACAACGCAAGACATTTTATCCAAGTATCCGGGTATTTATGGAAGACGACAAATACATCCACTTCGGTCGACATCTCAAGCGCATCAAGTCAATGACAACAAAAATGGTCTTCTAGCTTGCAAAAAATCGACCTCCAAGGATCAGAATGAATGGAAGTTGCGAGGCAAACTGACAACAATCATGGACAGTTTGACACAAGAGGAAGGGTTATATGTGCACTTTCACAGGACGTAGCAGTTGTTTGGCAACAAAGGAGTTGTCGCGAGGCTCGGCAAGACGCCTTTGTTTAGGAAACACTCGACATGACGGGAAAAGCAAATCCGAAGTCAAAATCTCGACCTCTGGACAGCGAAAATAGGGGAAACAACCCTGGAACAACCAAGCCATGTAAAAGGCAAACAAATTCTAGTAGGCAGTAACAGCAGTGGTGATTTATATGCCTTGTATCTTGAAAGGTCGAGCGATTTCAAGCTGTCTAAATGAAGCACGCGGATTAGCCGACGTGGGAGCCAAAATAAATAGAAATACGAGGACTGTTGATTTACAGACGATAAGAAGAAACTGTCTCCGTAAGCAAACGAATAACGGTAAAACAAGAGTATGTTTCTTGCTGTTTTAACTGAAGTACGTCGAGAATGAAACGGTGGTTCATAGGAGGAAATTGTTATGTCGACAGATGATAACCGATTGTAGTGGTGCGTGCAGAGTGAAACTTTTAAAAGGGTACGATAAAGAAAAGATGAGCGGGTGGCCAGGTTCAATATTACGATTGCGTGTATTTATACGCATAAATACATCATGGAATGGTTTTGCGGTTGAGGCGACGAGACAGCAACAAAACCAGGCGATTTCCCTCGCTCAAACAAGGTCTCCGTACTCCAGGATGATTTCGTACGATATCGAGTACTTCACAACACACGCGCCCGGGGCCAGAAGTGTCCGAAAACTTCAATTTAAACACTACATATTCCGATTATTTTCACCTTGCACTGTTGCAGATCCACAAGGTGGACGCCATATCTCAAAAACGAGCCCAGACATAGTGGTTTTAGAAGGGACAGGATGCGACAAAATGTAATAGGGCACGTACGTGTTCCCATCAAAAGCAATCGCCAACAAGTGAAAACCTATTGTGAACTGGTGAACCTAACAGTGACAGAAAAGCCCTTCACTTGACTGCCACACAGCAACAAAAGATCTCCCCTCATTCGTACCAAGGCATAGCAAGTAACCAGTGTCGTACCTTAGTGTCAATGAGACGCTCAGAAAGAAGTTCTGATTTTCCGTTCTCCTCAAAATGCAAACAATGCCACCATGAACTGTCGACAAATAAGATTCACAGAACTCACCCCTTCGCAAATCTATCCATGGTATGAAACACAGCGATAACTCCACGAGCCGTTGGTTGAATTCACTGATGTGTGTTAAATTCCCATGAGTGCAGCGAGCGAAGAAAGCGCCGAGTACGTGGGGTTGGCGACAACAAAAACAGCCCCACATACGAACAGAAGAGATGCCTTTGCTTCACATCAAACAATCGCGCGATGTGGAGCAATGAAAGAAACGATCTCACGCATGCCCACTGGTGTCCACAATGGGACAAGCCCGCGCGTGCAAAGACGTTAAGGCCACCAAACACAATAGGATAGCAGGTATTGCTTTCTCCGATCCATCCGGTAGCACCCCGCCGAGACGGTATCATGATGAAGAAGGGGAAGGCCACATACCGTGTCTACGCAACGAACAGCAAAAGCAGGGCCTGTATCCATTCTCGCGTCTAAATGAAATCCCACCTTGACGAAGCTAGCTCTTGAAAAGTCAATACCAAATGCTTAATCGAGTACTCAATCTTTGCAATTACTTTCCAACAAAAGCTCAGCTTGGCTAATGCAACGATAGTGAATAAAGCGAGCAAGCACAATTACACTTTGCTAAAGAGTATAGGCCTACATGCGAAATGACAACATCGAAATACGCGACCTATCGACAGAGCGCCTACCGCTCAGCAATGCCTTAGTCCCTCGCTTTGACTATCTCTGTCTCCAGACGTCCCTTGAAAAGTGGCGATCAGATATAGAGCGGGATACCAACGACAACAAACACGCCAATCACATCGGCAAACTAGGTGCGTCAAAGCGATGCTGCGAATTGCCCGAACAGCATCTGCGGGATATGACAGTGACGAAATTGCTGGCGAGGTATTAATTGATTCTCACAGCAGAAACGCAATATCACCATTTCTGGTCTTCACTGCTGCATCTGTAATAATGACGTCATTACCACTGTCACTTAAATGCTGTTCGCGTATCTGGTGACCTTAAGAACTCCAATCTTGCTTTTCGGTACTGACGCAAGTAACACCTAGCAATCAATTTCACGTGATAATTGTTTTGTCTCTTGGGAACACATAGCTGAATTGATTACAAAAGTACCCTCAAAACAAACCAGTGATTGTGAACACATGGATATTTCTAACAGGGTACGGAGTAGCAGAATAGATTTCAAGGTCTCACGTAGCCTTTAAAGGATACTTACTTTGAAAGAGACTGTAGCCCAGAAGTGTAATTCGCTGGTTGCCCGTATCTGAAGTCGCCGTTGTGTTTCATCATCGCTTTCCTGCGGAATGTGGAAGCCATCAAGCGAAGTCAACCACTCTGATAGTTGATTTGCACAATTATTGTTCGACAGCTGCAAGTTAATAACGCCACCTGCTTCAGTTCTCATCAACTAATCTTGAGTACCTTAAACGTCTTCACAGCGAATGAAAGTGATTACATTATACGAAAGAGTTGAAATCTGCTGCATCGAGTGCTAAAACCTTCACGCTTCGATTGCATATTGTATCAACAGTAACCTCTTGTCTCTAGTCCACAAGTGAATGTATGGTTCAATCGATCAAGTCTTATAAAATCGTATTGTTCTTCGTACGGAGGAAGACGATGGCCGATGTTCAGTAGTCGGTGTTGTGTCTTCGATCCTGATTAGGATAGGATATTTCCGAATACCATTGTAATTAACTTAGGTAATTGCTTGTACCGTTAAATGTGCTGGTGGGAAACGATGGCTTTGCCGTGCGCCATATCATTCTGTTGTATTCGTTACTTCGCAAGAGATAAACCCACCTATCACATCCTATTCTTGTCTCTTGTCAATAACAAATACTAAAAACAATGACTCCGTGACGCTTGGACAGAATCTTTAAGGAGAAATCGACTGAATGCGACAGCTGCTAGCGTTGCTCTATTGTTATTTCAGATACGCTGTGACGACATCTGCTCTTCAAACCATGCTACATCGACTGTAATGTCCTATCTCTGAGTCACGCATATAATAACACTCACACCAGATACTTTCACTGCATATATGTATCATATAATTAATCGTCTTCTTGCCAAGGCACAGAGACAGATCCACAGACATACGGCTTACATGTCCACCATAGCCTAATAGGTATATACCTTATACACGTTTGAAACTCGTCATGCTTTCTCACACAGTGTAACCCATCTCTGCTCGTAACATTTTGAGTACCGTATAATATCACGATATAGTTAATGGTAGTGTTAGAACCAAGTTCTACATAATCAGTTATTTGTACCAGGTTGTTATAACAACTCGCTTCTTATCCCGATTATTTACTGAACCACCATGGTAGTTTTAAAAAGATTACACTGTACACATCAGTACCTATGTCTGTGATTAGTAAGATTAAAGTTCTGTCGTTTCCCCAGCGCACGCTATATAATGAACCGTACGCTGACACATAAATATGTACCTTTCCCAAAGACTTGAATTTGCGGTGAAGAAATTAGCAAGGTTTGAGTTCATTGAGAAATGCTTCCTACCTTGTCTAACCTTCGTAGTCGTGTACACTTGGTTGCAGCTTGCTAGACCGGCTGTGGTAGTGTGCGATGAGGAAGCTTAGTCGAGTATTAAACAGTTTCAAGCGACCTTAGAGACTTCTGACGCGGAGAGACGGCTTGGACTATACAGACCGATTGACATAGGTCTGCGAACACAATAGCTTACAATGCGCCTCACATTAATCTATGTTGATGATGTGCACATCGACAGGTACCCGATGACCGGTTCGATATAACCATGGTAACGCACGAGGCACTAGAGGAAACCACCACTGGGCCATTGGGCGCTGCCAATGTCAAAAGAAATTTACGAAAAACAATAGAGACTGATTCCGCACCTCATTACTTATAGATCGAGTAACTTACAAAGTGTCCGAATAAGCCACAGTCGGGCGTGACGGAAACAAAACTGAACTCTCGCTAATGTCTCATACTTTGTAAGGAACATTGTTATCTAACTCACTAGCTATTTCTTCCTTCGTTTATGCAGCGAATAAAAGTATGTATTAAGCGATAATGGAACGAGTGAGTGCTCAAACAAGCATAGTAGCTACCAACTGGGATTAAACCAATGAGGGTTACAAGAGGGGTTGAACAATTAGCGACTTAGGTTACGAATTTGTATGATAGACAATCATTTCATCCAAAGGGAATAAAAAGCGAAGGGTTCGGTCCGGTGGGATTTTAATCGATTTTGATTATAGTAGAAGCCATCTGATTTGAAATAAACAGCTCCCTGCTGTTTCCTAGAGAATGTTCTAGAAAATAAAGTAGAGCGGGCGGATTTCAATTTCAATAGCACAGTACGGATTTTTCACTGTGTTGTTTAAAAGATTCTTAACATTTGTGATAACGTAGTTAGATCCTCGATACGGTGTTATGAGGTCCTCGTTCAAGATACTAAGCTGTGTCAACAGCGATGGATATCAAATTGCTCATCGTTAAAAAAATTGTCTCAGTTGATTGAAGCAAGTTTACAACATACGACGTTGAAACGCCACGTGATGTAACGATAGGACGCCATGAGGTCACCGTATCGAGGCATGGCGTTTTGTTGTTGCTAGAAAACTCTGTTTATTGTTTCTGGAATTTCTTATTATGGTGAAATATCATGCGAATTGCTACAGATTGAAACTATCGAATAATATTAATAATTATTATTATTATAATAATGCAAAAATGTGTTTAGCAATACAATTCTCGATTATTGATACTGGATCAGCTAGGCTTGTTGCTTGCTACTGGTACCATGCTACCTGTTCCAAGGTCGGACTTTTGTCGGCTATTAACTAAAGAGGCATCTCCCGCTAGCCAATGAGAAGGGGTTCGTAGACACCCCACAGCTCGAAACACAGAAGCTGAAGTAAAACGGATGATCTCTATGCGAGCCAACGCTCAACAATACAGATTCATTATACAAATATGTAAGTTAGGTTATTTTCGTACACAGTTCGATAGATCAAGGTCTTTCAGTGCTACAAAACCTGTCTTTAAGCTTGTTCATAGTTCAATTCCGATGCCATCTTATAATTAATTTTGACTGAAAATATCAAGACGACATTCTAAGTTAGTAATGTTACTTCTGGATGTTTCAAATATTTAGTCGATGTTTTCTATGATATATTCTGTTATTCAATTTACAATATCCGAAGATTCAAGGGCCAGATCCTTCCTGCAACAGAGAAATTGGCATCGCGGTGCAGCGTGGAAACGCCATCAGCATCTTGGGCACCATTGCCAGAAATTCTCTTGATGAATATTGGTATTTTAACCAAGCTGTGTAATTTTTAGGAATAGGGCTAGTTTTTTTAACCCTTAGATGTTTATTTGTAAATGGCTCGTAAATAGAACTTAATTTTAGAGGTATTTTTTAATTGAAGATATTATTGCATTTGTATTTAAGATTAAGTTTTACTTATTTATTTACAATTAGCCACTTCTTTAGGATGCATGCTGTCTTGTGAAAAGCTCTCTGATTTTTAAGATACATGGCGATAAATCTTGTTCAGGATAATATTAAAAACATATACTCAGATATAGCTGCTGTTGCTTCTGAAAAACAGTAGACTAAAATAGAACTTAAATGATGCTAATGCTTACAAACTTATCGACAATAAATGCGTTGCTGAATTATAAATTATTTTGATAATAATTTAGGATCTGAGAAACCTCTCGTGAGGGCTCATGGTAACCATGGATACTAGCTACTGTACTTCCTTCTAATCCGGTGATGGTTCTGTGAATGAGGAAGAATTTGTCGTTCTGGCATTTGGGGGTCAGGAGGCCCCGCAAGGCCCGTTGGCAGAGGGTTAGGGGAGGGTATTCACCCCAGGCGAATTTGCCATTACTGTTTCAATTCGTAGGCAGCACGTAAAGAATATATATAAGAATATTCTTAAGTAAGTAAATAAATCAATAATGATTTTTCCGCACTTTCATAGATAGTGCTCAATGCAGAAAGGCACAGCTACGTCGCCTGATGATCGCAACAGCGTGAACCTCCGAGTAGCGAGAACTTGTGTGTTCTCTGTCTCCAATCGTAGTAAAAATATTCTTATAAATCAAACGCGCAGAACTTGATGCATATACCTGCAGCATTCAAGACGTTTCTCCGAATCTCGGAAAATGTTCGTGAGACTCAAGATCATTAATATCTTCTTTCATTTAAGCAAAGGAAGCATTTCTTATTTTTGCGGGGAACGGATTTACAGCACACACTGGAATCACAGACGGTGACTACACAATACAGCGTGTCTATAAATTTGCAAATAAGAGGTATGACCAAAAAACACCCCGAAGTAGAGAAATAGTGCTTCTTGCTATGGAAATCAACTTTCTGGTATTTACTGTACAAACAGGGCTTAAAACCCCTAGCAACCGCAGTTGGGACACCCTACTAGCGATATATAGATGGTTGGTAAGTAATAGAAATTGTAAAACAACTTCTCGACGGTTCAATATTTCGATTAAAATATTTATAAATTGGGTCACAGTTGACATACCATTCTCAGTTGAAATGGTTGATCGCTTTCAGATCGAAAAGTACCTGTTCGCTTCAATCAATTGCCTATGCTACTAAACGGACGAATAGGTTAATTCTTCACTTACCTGTTAAGATTACACGCGAATTATAATCTAATCAATGGGTTAGTGAAGATAGTCACGGTATGGAAGTGTTATTTTCTCAGAAGCAGCGATGTGTGCATATTAGCGATTTACAACATTCACGATTACAAAACGGACAAAAGCAACATTCGCAAGCCCGTTCTAACAAAAATCTCAGAGATGTATCTAACATCTGGTAGATATTATTATAAGGTAGTTAAATGTATTCCTGTTTAGAAATTTTGTCACAAATGCAATTTAAATTGTTTTCAAGGTTATTTTAACTTTTAATTAGTCTTATGTAAGTTATCTGTTGAATGAATTAAGGATTTAATTTATTTTTTTAAATGTCCATCAGCAATTTTTTTTGAGTTAATTGGAATTTATTCATGCTTAATAAAACTTGTGAATACAGGTAAAATAAATTACAGTAACGTACAGTACAGCGTAGAATCTTTTAAAATTTCCTATACACGGAAGTTAACTAAATCTAAACCTCTTAATTTGAAATTCCGTTGTATGAGTACTGTACAGACTTTCATGGCTTGCTATTGTCTCGTATTTTTCAACAATGTTTTGACAATAAACGCTGAATCCTACGCATTTTGTTTTAGTAATTTGAATTATCGAGGCCGGGACAATAACGTTACAATTTGTCACGCGGGTAAAATAAAAACAAATTTATCTTGCGACAAGCAAGGCATCAATATCATCCATCGAATCTTCGGTTGTTGAGAAAGTAGTTCTTATTGTGAACAAAATCCCCGTTGAAGTAGTAAAACAAGAAAAGTTGTTCAAAACGCTGATAAAAAAAGAATAAATTTGATATTTAAATTATAATTTTATTTATTGAACGTTTTAGCGTACATAATCCATGCTAAGTTTTTCTTTTCTTTGTCCGACCTTTTTCAGCTCTTGATTCAACTATCTCTTCTCTATCACAATAAATTATAATAAATTTCAACCATTGTTCGTGGCTGCCAGAATTGTCGATTTCAACTCAAAATCACGTGCCTAAAACACTAGTCCAAACATGCGTTGTGTGCCATGCTTTGATCTCTATTTTTTGAATGCGTTTCAAACAAAGAATATTTCCTGATGTCTTTTACAAGTGGCAGAAGTCAGCTCGCTTGTATCCCAACCCAGCATGCATTGCCGCCAAAATAGCTTTGTTCATTTCTTCATTCAATCTTCTCCTTACATGGTATGGCGACGATATTTTTGATTTTTGAGTGATTTGTAATAAGGTTTGGCCTCCAACCTTGACTGTTTGTTTGTTCATTTGTTTGTCGATTTGTTTGTTTGTTTGTTTGCTTGTTTGTTTGTTTGTTTGTTTGTTTTTGTTTGTTTGTTTTGTTTGTTATTTGTTTGTATATTTGTCCGTCTGCGTCTGCGATTTTTGTTTTTTATCACCATACCGTAAGATTTGTAACTGTTTTGACCTTGGCGAGGTGGCATATGTACCAGCATATTATAAATTGATAGCATGCCGGTGGTTTGAGAGCGCAAAGGGAAAAGACTTACTCTAAGGAAAATCCTCAAAGGACATCAGAAATCACCAGAGCGTCGGGAAAGATCTTTTTCACTCCACAAGCAAAGAAATTGTCTCTAAAGCTGCTCGAATTATCGATCTCTCGGCTCACGGCGGCCTTGGTGACCATTTTCTATACCGAGTGATATATAGAGGGAATGAGCCCCGGCTAATGAATAGTTGATATCTGAAATACAAGCCCCTAAATATAGCATCAAGTAACTATATTCTCCTTCTGTTAGCATACATATCTAAGCTTTGATACCCTTACAGTTAGATGATTGAATCGCATTCAACAATTTCTATGAGCATCAGCAACAAGGACTTTTATTTGATCAATTAATAATTTCTAACAGTGGTAAAACATGTCATTTGCAACAAGTTACTTTGAACAACGTTGCGGCATATAACAAAATGTCATTTTACGTTTTTAGTTGAAAAAACTTTGAAATAAAATCTAATTAATTTGGTGACCTATTATTTTATTTTACACATGATATATTATTTTAACAAGGGGACACAGTCATATCATATCTAGTCTCTTAAAACTTAAATTATTATCCACGGTAAGTTTATAGTGTACAAAGCAGTGAAGGCATTTATTCTCTGGAACGTAGGAATTATTATAAGCGGCAAAACAAGGACCTGGCATGTTTAATTCATCCGAAAATTCGTCATCATGGTATATATTCTTGATGGTCAAAATGTTTACTTTTTGCTCCAAATGAAGCTTCTGGAAATTGCTGGTACTCTATCCTGGAAGATTTTTTTGGTAGCGTAGAGAAGGAATTTGATAACAATTAAAAACACAAATTATTAATATTTAAAATGCATCTATCCTAAAATCCATCGGGGCCATGATTGGCCAATAAACAGAAATTGCCACGGAGCGTCCTTGTTTCATCTAAGGGACCGCTCATTATTTATGCCTTGGGTTGGTACCGGTCATCATCATCATCAGAAGGCGTGGGCAAAGCCGTAAGCCAAACCATAATTATCATCCTTGATTGTTAGGTGGTGAGCCGGGTGCTCCGGCGCAATTGCCGCTGTTGCACTATCGGCGAGCGGTCCAGTGCCCGTTCAACCAACAACTCCACGGTCGTTCCTTCCATCTTTCTAATGCGATCCATCCATCTCGTTCTGGGATGTCCAGGTGGTTTTAAGGTGGCTGATGGGGAGTCGGCGAGATAAGCAGCTGGATGGTTGGTGTGGCGAGTGAAGTGGCCCAGCCAACTTATCTGGTGAGTCGCAATGGTGCAATGGTGGAATAATCAAAACGCCATAGGTCGCCGATCGTGGTGACGAGTTGGACGTTTGATAAATGGTCAGACCATGTGATGTTCAATAGCTTCCTCCAGATTGATCGCCCGAAATCGTCCAATTTGGCGACATCTTCTGCTTTCAGAGTCCATGTTGAGCTGCCATAAGTCACCTTGGCCATTGCCAGTGCGCGGATCAAGCGGATGCGAGAGTCCAGTGATATGTTGCGGTTGTTGCAGTAGCGCGACTCCAGAGCACGTTTGCCGCGACCTAGTTTCGGGTGAGTCGTCCAGGTCGTACTGAATTAGAGTGCCCAAATACCTAAAGGATTTAGTGCGCTTGAGAGGTGTATCGCGGAATCTGATGGTGACATCTGGATGGGTCCTGTCATATTCAAGGGGCATGTATTCCGTCTTGCCTGGATGGATATTTAGGCCGTACTCTTGAGCTATGGAGTCAAGGGTGGTCAGCATGTGCTCTGCAAGTCTGCATCGGTGGTCTGACTCTGCCAGAAGTACAACATCATCGACGTATCTCAGCTCTATGGTTTCATGGGCATTCACATTTGGTTTGGGTAGATTGGAGACTTGAGTGTGAAACTCGCGCATCAATGATTCTGTATAGATGTTAAATATAGTACCGCTGATAGCGGGCAGCCTTGCCAAAGAGAAGCAAAATGTCTCAATGTTTTTTAATTTTATCCAACCTTCAAGTAGCCAAGAAAAGAAAATACCCAACCTCTAACATTACATCATATATTAAACATATGTGAGCAGATGGCCTCGGGTAATAAAACTGTTAGCCCTTTATTAAGTCAGAGGACGCCATGCCAAGCTTAGTTATGTGACACTGAAATCGAACACTCAGGAAGGGAAAGAAAATACCAGTTGAAAGTGTTGCAAACAAACAAAATCACTCAACCTTTCGTGTTGCCAAAATTTGAGTTACCCACCCGGCTCCTCTTCGGTACCAACCCTGGGCATAAACAATGAGCGGTCCCTAAGTCCACTAAATGCGCAATCCAAATTTATTTCTTTATACAAGCGAGTTGACCTCTGCCAAATGTGACGACACCAGGAAAATGCGGCTTGTTTGAAGTGCATTCAACCCTTCTCTTATCTATGAAGGTCAATTTCATGGATTGTTCATAGCCGCCAAAATTGTCAATTTCAACTCAAAACAATGTGCTTATAAACACTTGTATCCCGGATTGCGCTTTCTCAGCTGTATAGAAACGCGAAAAGTGGAAACAGCGTTATCACAATTGCGTAGACAAGCTGTCACTCCATCACTCTAGCTAAGAGCTACGGTGATTGTAAAATAGATTTGTATTGTATATTATAGTGAATGTCGCTGTGTACGACGCCTAAAGTATATTTGTCGTAATGTTTCGGGATGCATAGTAATATTATGTTTATAGGCAATTAATTGACGCCACGAATGTATTGCAATAGACTAGGAATTAGATTTATTGTTTATGTAGCGACATAGCAGTTGTGACATGTATAAAGGGCTAGAGTAAAGGCTATGAACTAAGAAAGGCACGTTTGGGACGCTGCAAAGCCGTGGGAAAGCCACCGATGCAAGTAACGTATTTCGTACTTGATTGAGAGTTAATATTTTAAGTACCATACTATTAGCGAGATTATTTTTATTCCTGTCGACACTCGACAGTATTGCTGTTATTTCTCTCGTGATTATATAAAATGGGCCTCCGTTGGCAACTGGGTACTTCATAATGCTTAGTCGCATGCGAGCTTAAAATAAATGTATAATTATACGATAATTGATTGAAAGATATAAGAAGAGTAATCACTTTCAACTCATGTGACACATTTTCTGTATTGCTATTTTGTACCCATTTCTGTAAATGTTCTACTTTGCATTTGTTCGGTCGATTAAATTTGCAGAAAAGCTTTCCAATGGTATAATTAAAATTACAGAGAATAGGTAGCTTCTGATAGCTTTAGTTCCTAGATTGTGTGACGTACAGTACCTTTGTAAGCTCCAAATGTAGTAATGAGTCTGGTCTTTTCCAGAGATATGTGAATCAATCAAATTCAAAAGAAGCAGGACCCACAAAGATGGAACCTGTTTTCAAATCAAGAATTTCTTTCTTTGAATAAATTCCCAATGTCAAAGCAAGACCTTTCTGCATTGTTTTTGAGTTAAAGTTACATAAAACATTAACCTGTTTCAGAGTTCCTTGTGAAACAGAAACACACACCTGTTGTGGGAGGAGATTTGAGCGCGTCTGAGCATAAGACCTTTGAATAATTCAATCTCGCTGCCATGTTTATTAGGTACGTGATATTTTCAATAAAAAGGTCAAGTAAATTAAAACTTACAGGTGCCAAACATACGAATAACATTGTCCTTAGGGATGTCTGCGGGGGAAGACATGAGGAATAATTTTTCAATTTCAACAACGGTAAATACATATGCTTCAAAATGTATAAACTTCATCAATTGACAATTGCTCTTGATTAAAAAATCAACAAGATTTATTAGAAGCCCATCTCATTGTTGACAATTGAGTAGCTTGGGGCGGTCTTGAAAAAACTCAAACACAAACGCAGTATTTGTTCGATAATGAGCTGTATGCTGATGTTGTCCATGAAAAGCAAGTACATTTTCATCTTTGAAGTTTGCTTGGATGCGATGTAAAACTTTGCAGGCCAAGTCTTGATTAAGTTTCTGAAGCCATGCAGAATAACAGCACATATAGAGCTCTTCATTTTAAAAGAACGTAGTTTATAAAATATAGCAGCCCCTGTTAAACAGTTACCGATGATGATGGAAAAGGTCTGTTGATGCATATGTTGCAAAGAAGAGGAACGGGCTGTTCAGATGAACAGTAGCGTCCCAAAGCCAAAACCGATGATGATGGTAATTGTATTTGCAAAATGGGCATTGATAGGCGAACACAAGTAAAATAAATCTACAATATATATATGTGCGTCCTAAACTATGATAACTCTTACTGTTTTCTAAATAGATAGCTCTCAAAGTTTGCTGAATACATAATATTGTTCTAACGTTCGATGAATAGTTCTCGATGTTAACGGAGCAGCCGTCAGCGTGGGAGTCTGGTACCATGAGCAGATAATGTCCCATACTGCAATTCAATCTTCTATAATGGCGTTCTATTTCTGTTTCGTTGTGTCGTATCAAGCCTGGCTTGCTCAAAAATGTGAGAAAAATGTTTGAGACAAGGGTGGTGTACTGTTCAGCTATAGTGGTGTCTGGAAGAGCGGGTTTTCGTCAGCTGGGACTAAAGCTTTTAACCCATCAAGGCTAGAGCGCAAGTCTCGTCGGCACATGTATACACAGTAAGCTTTGATTTTCAGCCCTGCACTATGCCAAAGAAACATACCATGTACTGTTCTTTCTACCTAAAAGGTTAAAACATTAATTTTTTTGCTGGATTAACTATTGATTGCTTGAGTTGTACAAAAAACTAAGAGGGGTGCAAAATAAAAATCTAAACTAAATTCACTTATTTGTAAAATCATTCAACAAATGTGCTTCGAACGCTCTCTTCAATGTTACGCTAACAAACCTAAATACTTTCTAGCAAATCCAAATTCATTCTCAGATGGTCATCTGTAGTTTTCGTTCTCAATGGATAAGGGAATATATCACTTATCTTCGCGTAATCTCCAGATGGGAGGACTGGAACTAATTGGTCGTCATGGACAACAGCTGACATATTGACCCTATACCATTCATTCTCAATGAGGGATGCAAAGCGCTTTGTCCCTTGCACGTGTGGTTGAACAGTCTTCTTGGCATTGGTCAAAGTACCTGTGGATTTATCGTGTTCGTATGCTGGGCAATTGTATAACCACTCAATGTCCATCGACACCGCTGCTTTATAAAGCGGTAACGAAGAATCCTTGTTAAACACAGCTTGCCTCATCTCATGTACTAGTCGACCAAAATTAGAAGAGAACGTGCAAACAAGAAACTCGCTTTTTACCAGAATATACAAGTCCATCATGAGACCAGTTAGGGCTGATTTCTTGTATAAACTCCCATGAAGTGTTGTCCCTGCTTCTAAGGCCACAGCAGGTCGGTCAATGAACTTGTAGCCAATAGGATAACTCTTTCTTAGTAATTGAACAGCACGTGGATCGTCCGTTGCCACGTAAACAAGTCTCTCTTTGATGTCTGGAAAATACTTTTGGAAGTATGCGTCCACGGGAGGCATGTAATTAAATGTCGGAATGGCCCTTGCTTCTCTCCCCTTGTCCCCATGTCGGATTTGTACCCCCACGTAAGGATGTCGAAGTTGGAGATTCGAATACAGGTCCTCAAGCTCTTTCTCGAAGTTTCGGAGAGGTCTTCCTACTATAAAATGTGCAGATTGTCCAATGTACCACAACTCAGGGTCTATGTCAGTTTTTCGTAATAGATTGACCAACTGAGTTGGTACACTACCAGGCAAAAAAGGTGGAAGCCTTTTTGCAAGGCTTTGCCATATTACCCAAAGATGGATGTAATGGACAACTGGTGGAGAATTATCGAAATTTCTTGCAGCGTCGTAAAGAGACGAATTTTGTATATCGATTATTGGCAGGCCTGCGTGCGAACAGGACGAGGTATCGTGCAATTGCACAACCATATCTTCCAATCCGTCGAAATAAGTATTCTTCAAGATCAAAACACGTCGAAGATTATAAGCCAAGAAATGACAAAACACGACTTCGTGTATTCTTGATCCAAATCCATTATTCCCGTTTCCTAAATCACAGATAAAGAATTTCACATTTTTGCAAGTATCTGGATATTGGATCGCATGGAATGACTTCTGGACTTCATCTTGGATAATTCGCAGACTACTTTGCTTTTTCCTCGTTTTTACTCTCCGGTTGTCTCGATCGATCAGATATTTTGATCCTGTTCGTCCGCGATCAAATCTACGATGGCTAATGTTGATAATCCATTCACAGTCATTACCAAGGCAACAACAAGCAAGAACGAATACCACAGTGCATGCGAGGCATGCGATTACTGAGATGCAGAAGATGCATGAAACTTTCGATTTATTTCCAAAACAAAACTTCACCATCATGACAGCGTAGGGAAGTATACGGTTGAATTGCCAATTCTCATTGGTTTTATCTCCTAAATACAGTACTCTATTGTTTATCTCAGCTGGAGAGCTTGATTTTTCTTCTGACTGATGTAGTTGACGATTGTTCTCTATCAACAAAAGTCACGAAAAACGAAAAACGAACTGCAATCAAGTGTAACGATGTCAATACTGAAAGAGAGAACCTTTTACCAGAGCTGTTTGCTTGCATATACACCGGTCATACGTACAGCCATTCTTCTATGGAGAACACAAGCGGAGTTCTGCAGAAGGAATACATGTAGGGATCCTCTCTCTGGGACACCTCCTCTTCAACCTCGACGTCAAGCCGATTATTGACACATTACAGAATGAGCTGTGTATTTGATATCTTGATGATGGTACGCATAAGCGGGAATATTGTCATAATTCACCTCAGATTCTTTTCTCGGTATTCTTTTGGAAACGGTAGATGAAGGCAGGAAATGGACTTCCAATCAATGTATTTCACAAATCATGAGTTACTCTGCAATCAATAACTGAGGGATTCTAATCCAGCTCCCAATTTATATCATTCACAAAGACAATACAGAACATTCTAGAATAATTGATATTTACATGCAAATGACATCATTTTCTATTTATACAACATCTAGAATATTCCATCACATCATATCTAAAAATAAATCAACCCAGAATACTCTGATTATGTCATATCTAAAAATAAATCAAATATATATATATCTACTATAATTATACGCACAATTGTTCCTCAAGGCCAACATGACGTGATTAAAGCTACTTGTTTACTGTACTCCTCCATCTCTGTTGAGTTTCAGAGAAGCCGCTTCTTTGATGGAGATTCTTCCTAATTCGAGCATCATCTTCTATTGGCTCAAAGTAAGCTTTTCTTGGCCTCCCTTGTCTTCTGGGATCAGTTGGGCGATGTCTTAAAATCATTGCAAGGGGTGTACTAGGTCTCCGAATTGCATGTCCATACACTTGTATAATTCCAAATTACTTATGCGTTCCGGGTACCTCACCGTCAATCGCAACACGAAACAACGTCCAGTGAGCGGCATTAATCATGTCCTTCAGCGCATCCGTGACAGTCCATGCCGATCCAGGATATAACAGGACTTTCTCCACGCATGCAGTAAAGAGTTGAATCTTTGCTTCGGATGAGGCGTCAGACTTCCATACGACTGCTAGCTTGTTAAGAGCGTAGCAGGCAAGCTGATGGTGCTTCCTGAAGCTGGAATCGCACTCTGAGATGGTTAGGGTTATGAGCTGATGGTGCTTCTGTGCGGCATTTGCAAGTGTGGGCTTCTCGGATCTTAATACCAAGACGGAGGGCGGCGGCAACAGTTCGCTATCGGAAAGGTGTAAACCTAGCTGGGCTGATGGAATGGCTTCAAGCCATGCACCGGACTCCTTTTCTTGGCCAGCCAGAAATATATCTTGTGTCTTCTTTACGGACATTTGCTTAGAAAGAAATGCTTTTCGGCTATTTCTACCATTAGGGCACACCAAAACTTCTGCTTGACCAGTAATGGCGCTTGAGATGTGGTGGTGCTTTCCACTCTATAAGCAAGCTACAGTCATAACCTGATACAGTACAGAATTTTAGAGCTGCAGGTAAATTGAGGTCGACCGAGTATGAAATTTCGCTGACGGAATTCATGAAAGAGGGAAGCATCAATGCTACGGCGGAACGAATGATGAACACTCCAGACTTTACTAGGAGACTTGCTTGAGACCATGATCGGTGCTATCCAGATCGATGTTCAAGATTTTGCTTGTGAATGCTCGAAGAAGAGTCATATCAGTGCCATAGTTGAAAGACCATGTTGTTATGATTATATGGGGAGCATCGTAGTATATGAAGAAGCTTGGGATTGCAAATGATGGTCTCAATAGAAACAAAGCATGGTGTGCGTCGAGAGTGGAAAGGTGTTCACCAATCAACTCTAATTCCATCGCCTTTTGGGTAACTAACTTCGTTCTGGCTCGTAATTCACCGATGGAAGCCCCAAGCAAGGATAGGTCTTCTGGTTGTATCTGTTTGAACTGGTCAAACATCGCGTCAGTGGCAGAATTCCAAGACAAGCTGGCTATTTCATTTTTTGAGCAGTTTATGTAACTCAAGATCGATATCCTTTCCGACAGACACAACTGTCACTAGATCCAAAGCGACTTCTTTGGGGCACCCTGTTAAATTACCATCGTCATAAACTGCATAAATTATGAGTGCCATCCAACCACGTAGTGAAACAATCGATTTAAGAATATTCCCATAAGGTTATCATTATCTGGATCAAATTTCTTAATTTTTAATGCGTCAATGAAGTGTCTTTTTACTGCAATCGAATCCCTATTAATCGGATTCCGTTTTAGGTGAACTTCACACTTTCCGATATCTCAAAAATAAATGTGGTGTCCACTGTCTATGGCCAGTTAAAGTAAAGTCTATGTATTCAATCATTGCGCTTTAAACTTAAATCCTTGATAGTAGCCTTTTCCCTTGTCGTCAATGTGACAAAGAGCTTGCAGCACTCGGCGCTGTGAGTTCAAGGTGACCGTCCACCTGCAAACGAAGCTAATATGCAATGAACCGTGAAGGAGCAAAGGCAAGACTGAAGCAACCGAAAAGCGTTTGCTTCCATCTCAGATGTATAACAAAATGGCTGAATTCAGCAACATGTGAAACAAACACCTAACATTTATTGGAATATAACAATAATATATATTATATATTTCTCTTTGCGTCTAGTGAGAGAGTGGAAAGGACTGAAGGCGGGGAACATTGCTTCCTGGCAAGGATGAATATCTCGGTGGCTTTTGCTCTCAGTTTGTGTTTCTTGAACGCCTACTGCGGCGCCGAGAAGGAAGTTGGCGAGAATTCAAATGATGTTGTCGGTGAAGACCAACGACCTATCATCGGAGTAGTTGCCATGGCGATTACGGACAAAACGTTGCTCAAATTGAGGCCACAGTTGCGGAATCGTTCTTACATTGCAGCCTCTTACGTGAGATTTATTGAGAGCGGTGGAGCCCGCGTTATGCCAATTGCCCCAAACATTGTAGACAAGATGGCGTTGCAACCAGGGTTTGACGCAATTAGCGGAGTTCTCTTTCCGGGGGGAGAAGTCAACATGAATACTTCAAAATACGCCCGCGTTGCTGAAGTTCTGTACAACATGGCGAAAGAGAAGAACGATAAAGGTGGACATTTTCCTATTTTGGGAATCTGTCGAGGCTTCCAAGCTATGCCCATTTTTGAACACGGAAATACTAATTTGCTAGAAGAAACCAATGCCTCTAATATTCTACTTCCCGTGAAGGTTCTAGAAGGCGATTATAAGCCGAAGATGCTCGAAGGCATGAAACCACGTGTTCGAGATGCTTTCAGTCATCAGAGGATCACAGGCCATTTTCATCAATATGGATTCTCACCTGAATCTTTCAATAGCGACGCAAAAGTTAAAAATCAATTTAGAATCACAGGGACGAGTCGCGATTTAAAAGGAAAAGAATTTGTCTCCATGTACGAAGGTAAGACTCGTTTTCATGTTGATTCAAGCTCCAATATAGAATATGCGTAAAGGCATCTTTCAATGAATCACTCGTTTGATTTTGCGGATTTCACTTAATCCGATAAAGTAGCAAATCCGCTTGCAAAACCAGATTGGATTGTAAAGACGAAAGAGCTCAATTTGAAACAACAACGAATTCGACAATTTCTGACCAAATAAAGAGTTTCATGAGACTGTCACAGGAGTTTGTGATCAGTTGTGCTCCCTGTGAGTTTAACGTTTAGACTCCCTGTAGGTCAAAGACTACAGAGTATAATAATATTATCCAGATATTGTATTGTTATTACAATTACAAACATTTAAACACAGTAGAAGGAGACTGGAAATTACATCTTACGCTAGCCTCCGTTATACTGTACACACATTCAAAACATATCACAGAGGCTGAAGCTACTTGACTACGCTTTTACTACAACGCTATTGTAATAACTGAGTCAATCACTACTCGTAGGTGTATACTGGACGGAAATATAATGTCATTTACCACAGCGATATACCAGAGAGATTATGGGCAGTTAGACGACACGACAGTCTCTATGCCCAGCACAACAACAATCTGCAGCGTGTCTTCAATCTGCGTCCCCTAGCATTTCTTCGCCTCTACCTGCCCGCCAGCCTGTCAAGACACCTCCTACCTTAGAAGAAGACATTGACTTAAAACATTTTATTGATTGGTATGAACTCTGATATTGCTACAATCTGCACACAACAGCTATGATTATAATTATTAATAATATCTCGTTGTTTTGCAGGAATTAAATACCCATTTTATGGCGTTCAGTTTCATCCCGAGAAGAGTGCATATGAATGGAGTTCGGACTTGCACATCGCTCACTCAAGAGATTCTATTGAAATAGGACAGACAATAGCTAATTTCTTTATCGATGAAGCAAGGAAGAATACAAAACACAAATTTTTATCGGTGAAAGACGAACTCAATTCCATGATAGGAAATTATCCTTTAATTTACACTGCCTATTTAAACAGAAAAAGTCATACTCCGTTTGACCAAATATATTTGCTTTGAAGCGCTGTATCTTTGGTGTGTTTAAGATGTGTGAAGTACAATCAAACCTGTCCTAAGCGACCAGCCAAGGGACAAGCGAAACTGGTCTCTTAACACAGGTGTTATTATAGAACAGATAGATTGCTTTGTGAGTTTCGCGATTAAATAAGGTATCATTGAATGTGGTCTCTTATGACAGGTGGTCGCGTAAGACAGCTGGTAAATTGGCACTGGACGATGATGTTTTCTATGTACTTCCAGATTCTGTCTATTAAGGGGCCATCGTGGTTTCCCTGTAGATCACAAAATTATGACAGAAAACGTATGTTTGTACACTGCACTGTATGCCAGTCAATTCTGGCTAAAATTGTCTGCCAAAAGGCAAACATCTTCCGATGCAGCAATGTTGGAAACCGAGATTGTTCGTTACAGAGAAACTAAGGTGTGTCGTGGGAGTCGAACCCACGCCTCACGATATCTGGATTGGCGGTCAATTGCTCTACAGTTGAGCTAGATGTACCCTCGTTCGTATGCATGAACAATCAGCTAGTGAACCTCGTTACGGCGTTGTGTACACGCCTTGGCAACATGATTCGCATTTTCTTTTACGAACCACCATGAGTTGCCTTGCAGATTATCAGTGCGCGTGGTATCAGTGTAACAAGCTACGTTCTCAGACTCCAACAAGTAACACAATTGCTGGCTTGACACGGTGTTTTCTTTGAGCCTTACTAAAAGGGGCCATTTGAATGAGTTCTGTTATCACTTAATTGTTTAAGACATAATATAACTACGCTTTTACCATATTTGGACTGTAAGTGTATCGCAATATCTTTGTGTATCGTATCGATGTATAAGTTACGCTTACAGCTACAAGAAAGCGGAGAATAAGTTGGTACAATTAGTTTTGTCAGCGATGTTTTTCTCAATATGGAGAAACTTTCGTATAAGAAGCGCTTCTAGTTTCTCAACATGGGAGCTCCTATTGATATTATTTTTCCATCATTCAAACAAAATATTAAATATTACAATCTGTAAAACAAACCTACTATATACATATTAAAACTAAAAACCAATTAGCATGCTAATATTATACCTACTTACATATTCAAATCGTTTCCGCTACAACAGGCTAAATTCCTCCGACAAATGTTCGCTTGGGGATATCGTTCACAGGACGCTAGCTGCGTTGCCCCTTTGGATGCAGATGCTTATCCTTTGCACGAGGAAGCATCGTGCTCTTGGCTCACTCGTGGCCGAAATAAGACATTTACCCAGTTTGCCGATGAACGCTCTGCAGTTTTCGCTAAAGGTGCCCGATGTTTCCGTGCCCAGTGGCTGTATAGAATACTGTGCCTCGCGGTCTGAATATTTTGCCGATTTCTTCATTTCGGCTTAGTCTGAAGCTCCACCATTGATAAATGCATTCGCATAACAATAATATAGAAGGTCTTCTTCTTCATGAAGAGGCCGTCCTTCTTCATCTTAATGCATTTTCTACAAAAACTATGCCATAAATCACAGCCAGACGCGGCTGAAAAAATTAAACAACAGAGAGACAAATCAACATTCAATACATCACCATACAATACCACCCTGCTGTGTCCTTGGCGGCGCATCTCGGTCGACTTCCAAGTGATGACGTCGTGGAGTGGCTGGCGGGCATAGTGCTCAGATCTCACGAAATGGCCTACAAACCCGAGTCTCTGTGCTTTGATCGAACAACAGCAGACCCTGACGGTGTCATACGTCTCAATTCAGCGGTGGCTATGATGTTAGTTAGGCCAGTGGTAACTTAGGTCCTTGGACCAAGGACATACCAGAGCGTCATAGGATGGATTTGGACGACTCGAAACTGAATCAGACATTTGCATAGAACTACTAGAAGGCCAACGAGATTCCACATTATTCGCAGACATGATTCTAGATATCAACTGCCCACGGCTCGTATGAATACGCGATACAGTCAAGCATGTATTAGCGGCCACCTGTGTGGCTGTGTGACTGATGCCATCAAGCGAAAGCTGAACGGATTCAATTCCCGCTGCCTACACGTCATCACCGGCATTTCCATTCACGACCAATCAAGGCAGCCCACTTTCCGTCTTCTTCAGGCTATCCAAAAACGCCGCCTGCGATATCTCGGCCACATTGTCCGAATGAACGAATCCCGCTTGCTGCAAAAAACATTCCTTGCGCTGGTCTCTGGCCCGCCCTGTTGCAAGACTGTGGTCGCGTGCTTGACCAGGAGCTATTGCGACTGGCACGTGATCGCGCTGAGTGGAGGGCAGCCGTGGAGAATTTTGTAGCAAACACGCAGCTTTAACAATGAACCCAGTGGGTTCGCTATTGTATATGTACTTACTTACTTACCTGTGCATAAAGGCCACTATCCACAACCCCAAAATGACACTTTCTATAGAAATCAACCTGGACAGAAAGCTAGGCCACCTGTCTATAAAGGTCATTTTCGTTAGGTTCCAAAGGTGACCACTATAGACAGGTTTCACTGTATTACTTTCTTTGCAAAGAGATGCTCAATATTACAAAAACTCAAAGCAACTTTTAATTGATTAATCTTGTGTGTTACTATATTCTGGGTTTATTGCAACGCCAAACTTGCTCATATGGATATGGAATCGGGATATCGCTCGCATGACATAATTTGCTCATCTCGTCATCGGTTAAACTCCAGTTTGACGCAGCATCAAGGTTGTCGAGCAGTTGTTCTTTGCTGGTAACCCCGATTACCACTGAATCGATAGACTTGCGTTGGAGCAGCCATCTTACTGCAACCTGAGCAAGGCTTCTGCTACGTTGATTAGCTATTTCGCTCAGTGTTTTCAAAACCCTGGACAGCAGCTGTGATTGCTGGTATTCCGACCAGGATGGAAAAGCCTGGTTGAAGAACCCAGATTTCTGAGACCATCCTAGCCTTGTGTCTTCCGGCAGCACATCCATCGCCTGTTGGTATTTGCCACTAAGTAGACCTCCCTTTAACGGACCCCAAGAAAGCATGGACAAGCCTTCTCGGCTGCAGATATCTTGCAGTTCCCATTCGGTGTGACGACACAGTAAATTATACTGCGGCTGCAGACTGACGATTTGTTCCAGACCTAAGAACTTAGCGTAGTCCACTATCTTTTGAAGCTGCCAACCCACAACGTTACTTGCCCCTATATAGCGTACTTTCCCATTTCTCACCAGGTCATTTAAAGTTCTTAATGTCTGCTCTAGGTCAGTACCATCGTCCCAGCAATGAATTTGATACAGATCAACGTAGCTTGTCTTTAATCTTGCAAGGCTTTCGTCAATCGATCGAAGAATGTTTTTCCGGCTTAGTCCAACGTAGTTCAGGTCTCCACTGCCAAACCGGACCTTTGTTGCAATAACAAATTTCTCTCGCTCAACCGTGGACAGCCAGTCCCCTACAACTTTCTCCGACTCTCCTTCATGATAAACGTCAGCCGTGTCGATAAAATTTCCTCCCCTTGATGCAAACTCGTCCAGCAATGCGAAAGCCTTAGCTTTGTTGACAACTCTTGCACCGGCATTTGTTCGACTTCCTTCCAGGCTGAAAGTCATCGTTCCAAGACATATCGTCGATATCTTCACACCTGTCTTACCCAAGTAACGGTATTCCATTTCGTTATGAAACAGGAAAGGTAAAAGCTAAAAAAGTCCTTCTGCTCGAATCTAATCACTTACAAGAAATCCGAGGTCAAAAATCAAGAGCGAGTCCGTTCGAGGAACTGGAACTAGGACCATAACTATGACCATAACTGTGACTCTAACGGTCATGGGCATAGTCCCTTGTTCAGTCATTAATGTTTTTCTTCTGAAATGTTTTTCTTCTGAAGTCTGAACTTTCAGCTCTAGGAAACCTATCGCTTTTTGCTGCATCTGCAGAGAACAGGAACTGTCTTGAATTTGCTGAGAATATGTGAAAACAGTTTGTTGAGATGAAAGCCTTGTTTTCCGATTACAGACTGCATGATGGATCGAAATGTAGTCTCTGTGTTGGCGAGAAATTCACTTGGCCTCTCACCATCGCAAGCAGGACACAGGGAAAGCTTTGGTGAGTTGTTTTTAATTCTTACGAAAGTATGTTGATCCAATAGTCTATTGGTAGCCTCTACAATGTTCGTGAGCGAAATCAATGGCCTGCAGACCAGATGTGTGATTGCAACTGGACATCTTTCAAATAGAACAGGCGACTATAAGGAACCGATGTTAACCGTGCTGGAAAGTTTAAACAAATTTAGGTCCAAAATATTTTTCTGGGGGCAGCGTACCTAGACCCCGAAAACACGTTTGATGCATGGACCATAAACGTCACTAACATGTTCAATGCCCCCCAATTCCTTACTCATCAGGCTTTATTCCTTCCTTCCCATTCTCTCAGACTCGGGTGCACACTTGCCAGGCTCTGCAGTCTGGCTCTCAGAAGGCGCACTTTCTATTCTCCCTTAAAACAATAGGCATAATTATAATCCCGTAAAACATCATAGAATCGTAATTATGATAATTCATTTCCATTCCAAAGTGGTAAGCACCCAACAAGCGTTATTCAATGTTGCAAATTGTGGAATACGTGGAATGTTGTAATGGCTTTACGTCATCGTTAATCTCTTCCTGTTCTAGTCTAGTCTCCATGTGCTTGTAAATCGTATCTAACTGCTGTCACTTGTAACTCTCTCTCTTGTCGTATTCGCTGTCTCGCCTGGTCCTAGGCATAGAGCACTGGCTATCACGGACATATGAATCCCTTTGCCATCTCTCCTTGTCTACGGACCAGAGCGTAGCACAAATACATCCGACTTTATGTAGACTCATGTCTCGTCCCTTTTGTGACCACCGAGCACTACAATGTCCAGACTTAAAGATGCTCCACAATATAGAATAGCCAATGGCGGCGTTTCTCAATCACGCAGACGTTGGATATTCCATGCTTCCCTAGTTGGATTTAGCCTTTTACGGGGCTGGCTGCAAGTCCTTTGTAGTTGTAAATGCAACGATCAGATTAGGGATGAGCCGATAATCGTATTGGTATTTGTATCAACCAATATATCGGCGATATTTTCATATATCGGTTATCGGCCCGATATAATAAAAGCATATCGGCAGATAGCCGATATAAAATTCCATTAAATTCTTTTGAGAAAACCGTCATATGTGCAGCATTCACCTGTGTTAAATTCAATTCGGACAGCTTTTCGGCGACTTATGATCAAAATGTTCATCTTCAATCCTGTCTTCAATCACTCAAATGACAATTTATCTTATTGATTATAGAACCATGAAATGGCAAGTTAAATTTTGGTTGTTGTTTAAATTGATTTATGGGTTATGTATCGTTTGACTTCGCCTTTAGAAAGTTACGGCTTTATATCGGTATCGGTATCGGCCGATGGTAGCTTTTTATCGGTAGCCGATATATAGGCAAAAATCTATATCGGCTGATCCTTAGATCAGATGGATATCTCCATTGCGTAGTACATAAATTCCATTTTGGCTGATGTAACACATTGCTCAATATGTTATCTGCTCCATGAAAATAAAAGCTTTAATTGGCTTACCGGATATCAGAATAAATGATGATGATGATGATGCTGGCAGAAGTCGTCCAATTTGTATTGATACAAATGTAGGCCTACTCTCTTCTGGCTATACATGGACTTTAGTTTTGAACTTTATTGTTCTTTCTTTGTTTCAGATAACTCAGATTTCATTCATCGTTTGAAAAAGCAAATTACCTTGGGGGGCCATACTGGCTGTGTAAGTCTGTCTCCTGCAATTGAAATGATCTGCCATGTGCTGACATTGCAGCGGTCTCATGGAGCATTTTCGTCACAATTAACTCAGACTGCCAATCAGCACCCTTCATCAGTCACTATAAATGTCTTGTATTTCGTAATGTCGTTCTCTTGCAATCTGTACTCTCGAGCCTTCGGACGGGCTGGCTACCCCCGTCGAATCTCCCACAGTTATATATCCTTCAACATCATCCACTCGCCTATTCACTCGTCAACGCCTCAACATTCATACTCTATATTTGTGACCCCGCGATTTGGACACTGCTGAGTCACAAGACATCGTGAGAGACATCGTGTCCCTCTCCTTCAAAGTATTGCCTTGACAATATCTTTATGGAATGCCCTGGTTTTCTGTAGCGACCAAGTATGTTATATATGAAAAGTGACATACCTTGTTTGTTACATGTTAATTTTTTGTGTTACAACAGCATCAAATGCAGCCTCGGCATAATTAAATACCTGGTGGTCGTTTGTCGATGATAATCAGTAGTCTGTTGTTTGATCATGAGATTTAGGTCTTACTTGGCTCAAATTCTGATTATACTTTTGGTTTTTTATCTTCAGGTTAACACGATATGCTGGAATAAAACTGGTGACTTGCTGTTATCTGGCTCGGATGATTGCCTCTTGAACGTCTACAATGTGTGGCAAGAAAAGGCGAGTAGTGAACATTAAGCCAGTGGCAGCCTAAAATATCTGGAGGGGACAAAACTAAGTTTTGGAGAATCCCTTTTCAGCAATGATCAGAGTTGATTGGAATTGCAGCTGGGGGGTCACTTTTGCACTGTTAAACCCCGAACATTTTTGACAATATCCCTCACAATTTTGCAAATTGCTTTCATCTGGCTGATATTTTGAAACATTAGTGCTTCTCTCACGTCTCCTTCAATATGCTAAACAATAGCTTACTGGGTGTAATTACGATGCCTCCAAAATCCGAGTTTCTTGACGGATTTGGAGGAACTGAAAACTTGACCTAAATTTCAACTGGGGGGACGAGTCCCCCAAGGTCCACCCCCTGGCACCGCCCCTGCGAACTCTTTCCATTACAGTTAAACCTATATTAGCGGCCACCTCTATGGAGCAGCCACTTGTGTATAAGGGCCACTCTTGATAACCCCGAGATGACACTTAAGGTCATGATCCTCAGCTTTCAAAAGTGACCATTATAGACAGGTTTCAGTGTAGTCGATTTCTTCTGGGAACTTTCCTATGATTGGAAATGTAAATGAGTTGGCACTATCATGGAGTGTCAAGCGTTCGACATCTAGTCTACGAACAAGAAAACCATGCATTAATAAGGTGTTTTTGTCAAAGATAAAATATTCAACTACCAAGGACAAATATCTTAATCCTTTGCGGCAAAGTTGTTGGATTTTTGGGATAGCAATCCATTAACATTCCGTTGTGTAAAATTTTTTGTTGAGTTTTTCAGTTATTTAATGATGAGTATTGTTTTTGTTTCAGTTGCTGCTTTCTGTTCATTCTGGTCACAGATCAAACATACTCAGTGCTGCCTTTCTGCCGTCAAATTCTGATATTAAGGTTGGTCGATACTTGATAATTCACTATATCATATGATTTATTATAATCAACGATGCTGGTTGTGAGAAATCTTGGTGCATTTCTGTAAAATTTTTAATTAATATTTTCCATTTTTATAAACCGTTTTATTTTTTTTTCACATAGCATTCTAATTTCACATGGTTTCTCAAATCGTTTTTCTTATTTCACATAACTTTCAGATGGTTTTCACACATTTTTGGTTTCACAGTGGTAGTTGATGTAGTTTACAGCGAGTTGTTAGCTATGCAGATCACCTCTCTCTAAACGATTAGCTTGTTGCCACGATGGGGAACGTGATTGTAGGGTGACCGTTCTGTTTTCTAATGCCGATTTGATTAAGAGTAGTATTCTATTTGTATTGCAGATTGTCTCTTGCTCCAGCGATGGTGTTGTGATTTTCAATGACACTGCGGACGCAGAAAGTCATGGATGCCATAGCTTCCAGTGTCACGTGGGAGCTGCTTATAAGGTGTAGTGAAACGTGTCTGTAACGGTCACCTTTGGGACCAGAGGAAAATGACCTTTATACAGTTTATAGACAGGTGGACTTGCTGTCCAGGTTGATTTCTATAGAACGTGTCGTTTTGAGGTTATAAAGAGTGGCCTTTATACACAGGTGGTTGCTCTATTGAGGTGGCCGCTAATACAGGTTTGACTGTATGCCGATTAAAAAAGTCAACCCTGTCGTTAACAATCGCCTAAGGGACCAATAAAGCGTTGTCTCAGACAGGTAGTATAAAATGACAGGTGGTTTAACCTGAGTGTTGTAGCAATAAAGATTCGTTCAAACAGTTTCCTTGGTTAAGTGGTCACTCAAGACAGGTGACCTTTATAAACAGGGAATTGCTGCTATGAAATTGTGGTATGACCAAATCACTTCTTCTTTTAGGTTCTCTCGTTAAACGATGAACCAGACATGTTTTTATCATGTGGTGAAGATGGGACAGTTCGAGAATTCGATCTACGAATAAAGACTCATTGTCATTGTCGGAGAAACGGCTGCAGAGAGGTGACGGCAATCTTTCTCTTTGTCAACAAATGACCACTGTTGAGGCTGACAAGCCTCATCAAGAGCAAATGCAATGGTTTTGTTCTGACTTAAAGGCTGCTTGTCCAGCGCGACGTCACAAGTGATGCTTAAACTGTAGATTTTGCAATACAAATTGATTATAATTGTATTGTAGTAAATTCCGCTTACTCGGATTAATGAAGACTGTCAGTTGGACCAATTAGGTGGCTCAATCAATATAATCTGGTCGTGAAATGATTCCGTCTTAGCGTGTTTGTTCCTATAGCAGTGATTCCAAATTACGTAATCGTGTCAATTTCTGCGGGCGAAGAAGACGCCTTTGCTCTTCAATCTTAATTGCCCTGTTCATCTTTTAATGAAATGTAACTTCCAGCCGAGGAGGGAATTCGAGCTCTAGAGGGCAAAGGAAGTGTTTGTCCATGTAAATGCGTACGATGACGTAATTTGGAATCAGTGCACTGAAGCGCCTGTTCTGATTATACGGCTGTCCAATTAAGCGGAGTCGACTGTATTTGTAGCAATCCTGTACATTATTTGCATATTCCATTCATTCTGGATACTTTGCTTTCTACCAGCCTCATTATATTTAGTCTCACTTGCATGTTGGTAGATAGTGACCACTGCTTTCTATTGTTACTTATTTCCTCTTGTCAATCATAGTTAGTATAAATAGCTATGTTCTATTGATTGCAATCAGCTTGTAACCAGGAAACAGATAATACAGTAACTAAACATAGTTGTATTGAAGTCGTACTCTCTTGTTGTTGGTGTTAATCATTCTAGAATGTTCTGTGATGTCTTTGTAAGAAGTATAAGTTGGGAGCTTCTGAGTAGGATTCCTCATTTGTCTATAACGGTCACCTATGGGACCTGAGGAAAATGACCTTTATAGACAGGTGGCCTTTCTGTCCAGGTTGATTTCTATAGCAAGTGTCATTTTTGGGTTATCGAGTCTTTATACACAGTGGTCTTTATACACAGTGGTCTTTATACACAGTGGTCTTTATACACAGTGGTCTTTATACACAGTGGTCTTTATACACAGTGGTCTTGATACACAGTGGTCTTTATACACAGGTGGCTGCTCTATAGAGGTGACCGCTAATGCAGGGTTGATGGTAAATAATGAAATACATAGATTGGTTAGAATTCTATTTGCTGCCTTCATCTAGCGTTTTGAAAGGAATTCTGGACCACAATCTAAGATGGATTGTGATTATACTTTTCGTACTTTGTAGGACGTTGTCATTAACAACGGACATGCTGTGTCATCCGTGACCATCAATCCCGTCATGCATCATCATCTTGCATTGGGAAGCGGCGATGGCCTGATAAAGTTATTCGATCGACGCATGCTCACAAGGCCTGCCGATTGCGGTAGAAATGCGATGAATGGCTTGCTGTGTCAATTCAAACCGAATGGACTTGAGATTGGCGATCGGACGCGAGCGACTTCGCTGCAGTACAAGTGGGTGTGGTTCTTATTTCTCGACTCCTGTTAAAACATACCATTGTGTGCGGTTTTTCATGTTGTGTAGACTGTATGGTGTGTTTCCCTGTACACAAAGGTTCAGTCGACACGAACATCACACAGGATGGTTGGATACGTGTCAGTGATTCATAAAATCAGCAATCCACACGGAGAACACAAAATCCCACTGAATTTACATACACAGCAGTGTTACCCATCTACTAGGCTACGGTAGCGTACAAGATAAAACTTATTCGAAGCCTCTTTCTCGCGTTGACTGGCCTGGTCTATTTTTCACTTATAGTCTCGTTTTCGTAGTTCGCTTGTTGTCTGGCCAGAGGGATTTGATGAACTGGACTTCTTTGTCGTTTGATTCACAGCACGAGAGGCACTGAGTTACTGGTCAGTTACTGTTCCGATTACATCTACTTGTATTCGATGTGTGGTGAAACAGGAGACGAAAATCGTGCATTGAATGCCGAGGACTCTGCAGCTTCTGGTTTCGTCGAGCCGCAGGCCAAGCGATTGCGCCTGCGCGGTGATTGGTCAGACACTGGACCGGATGCACGACCGCTGACTGAGGTGCCGACTGGCGAGCAACGGACTGAAAGCGTTGTCATGCAGAGGGTTAGCTCATTGGTCAGTGGCCTGCTGGAGAACACATTTCAAAACAGGCGAGGTGAGGCTGCTTGGGACTGAGGTGTCTTTGTAATGTGTGCTAGAGATACGTTTATCCTGTTCTGATCCGATCCGATCCGATTGGATATGGAAGAAGTAGATTTGAATCCGTTAAATGACTAATCGGTTACCGTGATTACTTCATTGGTTGCGAGTTTTCAAGACGGATTAATTAATAGATGTAATTTCGAATGTGGTTAATAAATGAGAAAGAACGAATAGGGAATTTCTTGTTTGTTCTTTATTATGCTGCTTACGGCATTGCAGACTCCCACGGAGAAGAGACTGGAACTACAACGAGGCAGCAATCTAGACAAGTCAGTGGAATACGTGAAGAACCATCGAGGATGGGCGATGCTGGCGTCGTTTGCAGAGAGCCTGACGCTAGCCAGAGACACAACGCAGCGACAAGAATACAGAGGTTCATTCGCAACCGCAACCGCAACAAAATGCCTCCATCGGGTGTGGCCTGGGAGCACTTGCAACCGAAGCTGTTGATGTGCTACAAAGGACATCGTAACTCGCGGACAATGGTGAGTCACGTGATCAAAAGACCCGCGCCCATTGGTCGGGTCTCATGATCTCATCCCGCTGTAAGTTTTGTCCAGGTTGAAGGGAAGGATTATTTGAGGCTTGCAGCGACTGCAGGCCTTGGCTTTCTCCAAGTTTGTGAACACAGCAGTGTTGTATTGTATGGTGATGTATTGAATGTTGATTTGTCATTCTTTGGCGTTACTTTGTCAGCCGCGTCTGACCGTGATTTATGGCGTAGTTTATGTAGTAAGTGCATTAAAAGTAAGAGGAACGGCCTCTTCATTTAGAGCACCGTCTATATTATTATTGTGAGCACACTTTCTGTGCAATTACGTATCACGCCGTTTGGACTTCAAGTCGTTTCTTGCAGCAATGTTAGATTTAGGAAGCCGATATGAACTGCGTTGTTCGATGGCGAATGGTATTTGGACCACGCAGGAATCGATCGTTCTTCTATTGTTTTCTTCCAGATCCAGCAGGCGACATTCTGGGGCGAATCCTACGTCATGAGTGGCAGTGACTGTGGTCGCGTCTTCATCTGGCATCGAAGCACAGGGCGACTAGCCGCGTTCTTTGTTGCCGATGCCCACGTGGTCAATTGCGTGCAGCCGCATCCGTTCACGCAAGGTGAAGAATATCACGTGGCCAGCGTGATGTTCCCGAAGACTTTGTGCTCGCTGACGCTTTGACGTCCTTTCTTTATGCTTCAGCGCTGGCGACTAGTGGCATTGATTACAACGTCAAGATATGGACGCCGACGTCCGTAGAGCCTCTTTCGATTGATGACGCAGACGAGGTATGGTACTGACAATGTTGTAGATTTCGATTTCAGTGATGGAGTAATTGTCTGTTTTGTGATGGTTTTCTTTCTCGGAGGTGATTCGACGCAATCAAGTGATGTTGGCCGAGAGCAAGAACTTCATTTCTGTTCCGAATTCCTTCATGTTAAGGCTTCTGTTGTCGATTGGTAACGCACAGAGTAAGCTATTTACATTACATCTTGTAGAGAACTTAGATTACATGAGTTCCTATCCACAACCTATATGCTCCATTTTTCAGTTAGGCAATCTCACAAATATACATATTTTCCATTCCAGAAGTTAGTAAGTTAGGAAGCAGTGTGGAATGGTAAAGTCCGAGAACGTTTGAGAATTGAAGAATGCCTTTAGATCTAGCGGTAATTTGTCACGTTGGGCGTCGCCTTGTGTAGTCTGTGTGGCATAAAAGCAACCACATGCGTTTCTCACGGAAAGGAACTGAGAAGAAATCAAGTCGATTGTCCCTCCAGTCTCTACCCCTGGGTCCCACGTCTGGCGGGAAGCACATCTTTGTGACGCGATTCCAAATACGTAAATACTCTTTAGTAGACAAACAAATTGTTGCAACAAATGAACAAACGAATGGCCAAGCAAACAAACAGACAGACAGACAAGCAAATAAACAAGCAAACAGACAGACAAACAAACAGACTGACCAACACAAAAAATAAACAAACAAGCAAATCTCAAAAATCAAATCGTTGAGGCCATTGCTAGACAGATCTTGGGAAGCCAGCTATTTTTACGTCATTCAGAAAAATGGGAAATTTGTGTCAGCTTTATCGGAATTTCACTAAATCCGATACAAGTAACAATAAACGTGATTGACTAGATCCAAAATGCAATTAATTTTTATTTGATTTTATTATCATTTTTAGGAAGACGCCAAGAACCCGGAAGGAGGGATTCTGAGAACGATTAACAAATTCCTCCGCACAGATCTGCTGTTGGCTGTGAAATTGAATTTCTAATGCTGGAAGAAGTATTAGATTGATGTGGTACACCCGTCTAGCTCGACTGGTCTGAAATTCATTCATTGTATAAATACTGATCCTTGAAGGACTATTTCGATATTATTTATTAAAATGATTATTCATTTTGTATTGAGAATTTTATGTTTATTGCGTTGATATAGAGCGAGTCGAATTTTATTCAAGATTTCATGTGTGTTGCGAATGTTTGCACGACCTATTTTGGTTTCTTAGCACTAAAATTACATTGTAAATAGCAAACCGTTGGATGTCTAAAATTCGATATCTTCCATTCCACTAAACATCACGTGACGTCGATATAACCCGGATGAAGCGTGACAAAATGCAACAAAGCTTTAAAAATACAATCGAAACTTGCTTAATATCCCGCCCTTCGTGCAGACCAAAAGTGGGATATCAAGCGAGGTGGGATATTAACCGGACTAAGGATAAACAAGTATTTCCTTTGTTTTAGCATAGCGTCATAAACATTTCACCGGCAGCAAAGAAGGGCATCCCACAAAAATTAACCAAAATTAGCATTGGTTTTAACAGTAACACAACTAACCAGTGACTCTGGCAGACCAACAAGTGACATGTTGCCTGGGCCCCTCAATGCAAAATGTTCCGAAAAGTTTTATATATTGTAAGGCATCCTTAAAACGGGACAATAAGCGAGTTTCGCAGGAAATTTGGAAGAAAATAGTGGGATATTAAGCGAGATAGGATATTATCCGAGAGGATATAAAGCAAGGTAAGAAATATGAGAGATTGTACGGCAATTAGCAAGTGGAAATTGGCTTTGCAGGATATGAAGCGAGATGGGATATATAATTTAAAGGCGATGAGCCACCCAATGGAAGTACAGTACTGTAATAAAAGCCATTATATATTATTATTATTATTATTATTAAGCGAGTTTGACTGTATAAGGATCCGACTTAATTAATGATTATCGGAAAAAAGCCATTTATCCGTATCTATTATCTACGCAAGACATCACCAGATACACTGTGAGATCTATTTATATTCGAAGGCGTCATTTGTTACTATAAATAGTATATGAATAATATAAATAAAACTTGGAATTTATTATTCGTATAAGGTGAAAATGCGATTGATGACGACATATGCTATATATAGTTTAAACTGAATCAAGTATCCAAGAATTCCCTGGCGATTTCCAGTTCAATTTGACCAATATCAAATCCCCGTACTCTTTGAATAGTCGCCAATTGCGAGGCACCAAGGCCAGTGACGCCGGATAAATACGGGTATAGATCGTTGACATGCGTGACTTTGTGTGGGAGAAGGGGTTTCGTTGGTTGGTTGCTCTTGGGGTCCCGCAGGCCATCGAGTAACTTCGTGACTCTGAAGAGATACGGCAGGAATCCAGAACGCATGACGTCCTTTTGCAGCTGCTGATCAACAGCGCCGTTTGTCATTGTTTCTTGTTTTGTTCCACCACGAGGTGATTTACTTGGTTTCGACTTTGGTCCGTTTATAACCGCCATTTTGGATATGTCTCCTTTTGATTTTGATGCAGCTCCGTTTACTGCCTTGCGATCAGAATGAGTTTTCTTGGTGACAGTTTTGGACTGTCCCTGTGCAGTTGTTGGTGCTGGATGATTTTGTCTAACATTCGTCGCGACTTCCACTTGAGCCACAGTCGACAGATCAACGCCAGGAATGCTAAAGAAAGACCAACGATAGATCTCGAAATGAGGCATGAGCTCACTCGGAAGCGAGATCGCTAGGTCCAATAGTTTCAACGCGGCCAAATACAAGCCTAGCCATCTTGTCCGCTTGTACTGGTATGTACTGAGACCGACAAAACCCTCGAGAACAGACAACGGTTTTGGTTTGGCCGTTGAGTTGCCGTTGACTTTGAGGTCTTGTTCTAAATGTAGAAGCACGTGCACCAACTCAGTGATCATGGGAGGCCACAGGGAGATCAGGTGGTTGGCAGACATGCGCATCATCAACACGCGGAAACAGAGAAAGACTTGCTCGTGAAGACACGGAGCCTGGAACAAAGCAAAGATATCGATAGACCATAACAGCCAGAGAGGGAGCAAGGGGCCAGCGAGGAACAGATAGGGGCAAATACAAGAATACGGTCAGAGAAAGAGATGAGGGTCAGTCAGGGGCCAAAGAACGGCAGGGGAGAAACCTCGTCAATAAAACGAATTTACCAAAGAACAACGATTTCATTAAACTGCCCTTGATCAGATAAGAAAAATATGGAAGTCGAAGTGATTGTACTTCCTCTGCTTAAATCCGATAAAGACGACTTTATATTTAATGTGATAAGATTAAATTTAAACTATTTATCATCGGTGGTATATATTTTCATTATAATATTGCTGTAAGTTAGGCTTATGCGAAATATTTATAACAAAATAAACACAGATAATGATATTTCTTGTTTTGGATCAGCGTACCTGCATCTGTCGCACGCATTCGGCCAATCGTTCTTGAATGTCAGGCAGATGAGAATGATATTGATCGACTTCACCACAAAATACAACGAAGGACAATCGACGAAGCAACTGTGCTCGCTGCTCCAATTCCTACCAAAGACAAGAAAAGGAAAAATCATTCTCACATCAAGGCAGACCAGTACAGTCAAACCTGTATTAGCAGCCACCTCTATAGAGTAGCCACCTGTGTATAAAAGCCACTCTTCATAACCTCAAAGCGATACTTTCTATAGAAATCAACCTGGACAGAAAGGCCACCTGTCTATAAGGTCATTTTCCTCAGTTCCCAAAGGTGACCGCTATAGGCAGGTCCCACTTTAAAACATTAAGAACAATACATCTTTCTGAAAGTAATGAAGTTGGTCTAGCCCAAAACACTGAAGTGCTAGAATTATGGAAATTGACGGAGAAATTCTGTCAAATGACAGAAACGCTGGAATCTCAGCAAAACAAGCCAACGGTTTGGTCGAAAATGTGGAGCCCCACTAATCACGCGTTCCATGTTATCACTCGACTATGAGAATGTCACTAAGCATTGCAACAGGGAAATATCGCTGTCTCCGTGGAGCTAACAGTGATTGTTGTAAACGTTGGTATAAATACATTGATAAATAAAACATAAAACTAAAATGTCTTCCCAAAACCGAAACAGAGCACAAATACAAGTATCGGCCGAAATTGAGGTCTACAATCTATATGTGACTGCAAGTTATGGGCACCTGTTCTCTGTTGGTGAATAGGTTAATGGTCCCAGATTGCGAGACGGACACCCTTGTCATGAGATCCTTGAACAGCGTTGGGTCGTACGTCATAAGTCGATCAATGGTTAAACGCCAAGGTTCAAGACACGATTCATCCATGGCGAAGAACTCATTGTCAAGAAACAAATCGTAGACATCTTTCTTCCACGCGCGCAACGTGTACTGGTAGTCTGTGACGGCCGCCAACATTGCACTTGCCGCTCGGAAACCGTTGACATTTTGCGTACTGCAAGAGAGGAAACATTAATAGGGAATGGATTTACGACAGCAATACAGTCGATTCTCAGCAGCCAAATGAAAATAAAATTGAAGCAGTGGCTAAACAGGCGATATATTTAGACAAAATAGTTCTCGCTAACGTCGAGAAATTACACCACGCAACATCACAAAGCAGCCATGTTCTTTTGACAATGACTGTCTGGAATTGACCACGTGCAGTCTCAATGCATTTTGGGATTTATGCTAGTTGACCTCTGCCACATGGGATGACACCACAAGGAATTGCTTTGTTCGATATGCAGTCAACCGTACTCTTTTCTATGATGGTCGAGTTCAAGGATTGTTCATGGTTGTCAAAATGGTCCATTTCAACTCAGAAACACGTGACTGTAATAGCTTCAATCCCAAAATGCATCAGGACTGCACTTAGCAAATTCCCTTGTTGACAAGCATAATAACCAATTTCAAATAAATTCTCGCTATCCGTGTTTACAATGCGAATCGTCTTTCCAGCTGCTGCAATAATTTATCCCCGGCAACGAAAAAAACACAATTAATAGGCACAGCATTTCTTATCAGTCCATAAACCCTGCTCCTAAATCGTCACATCGGACACCTCGGATTTAAATCTAATTCGGTAGCAGCAAAGTCATATGCAGCCAACCTGCATGCGTCGTTGTGGGATGGCAAGAACGGTGTGATTTTGAGATATTAAGAATTCTAATGATTTTAATATTGCACACAACCGTGATTTCGGTGCTAGCACGGTTAGCAAGAGGAGCAGTGGGCTATTTCCCTGGCTATTTTCGGTCAAATGACAGAAGCGCTGGAATCTCAGCAAAATAAGCCAACGTTATGGTCGAAAATGTGGAGCCCCATTAATCACGCGTTCCATGTTATCACTCGACTATGAGAATGTAACTAGGCATTGCGACAGGGAAATATCGCTGTCTCCGTGGAGCTAACAGTGATTGTTGTAAACGTTGGTATAAATACATTGAATACATATCAGGGGTCTTATTCATGGAACGAGATTAAAGCGTAGTCCAGGACTAAATCTCAAGTCCCATAGACAGATTTTAGCAAAATAGTCCAGACTAGATGTTTAGTCTCCGACTACGCTTTAGTCCCGGTCCACGAATAAGACCCCCTGATGGAGTAGCACCATATAAACTATCATATGTCTTGAGGTTACCTGTGGTTCTTGAGATAAGGAATAACATTGTACATAACGTAGATCAGTAAGCTTGCGATTCTGTCTTTCTCTTCGCTGGTGTACAACAGATCGAGCATCGGAGCGAGCACCTGATTAGCAACACACAGAATATCACAAGCAAGACAGTTTAAATCGAGTACAATATAGCAGCACGGCTCAGAAAGAAAACAATACAACGACATTATTAACATGAGACACAATACTTAGGACTACAATCGGATCCGCTTTATGTGACCGATCTAATCCGTTGTAATCGAAATTAAATTATCTAGTACAATGAAATCTGTCTATAACCGTCACCTCTACGACCTGAGAAAAATGACCCTTATAGACAGGTGGCCTTTCTGTCCAGGTTAATTTCTATAGAAAGTATCATTTTAGAGTTATGAAGAGTGGCCTTTATACACAGGTGGCTGCTATATAGAGGTGGCCATTAATGCAGGTTTGAATGTATCTTACTGTATTGCTGCTCCAGCTACACGTTTTTTTAGTCAATAACTATAGTAAGGTGAAGGAAGAGTACAGAGTTGTCTCTGAGCTCCGCTGTCAGTGAAATGCGAGGAGTTTCCTTCCTTTTCCGATGGTTTAGCGAACGGAAAAGCCAGGCTTTTCACCGTCTCCATACATTCGACATTGTGCATCACTAGGTACTTATGTATAAAAATGAGTCTACCTAAGCATCAGATAATCGGTTTCGACTGTACGTCTCAGCATACGCAAGACGTGTTCTCGTGTAACGCACCTCCGCCAATGTGCAGAGAGCTTGAACGCTGAACTGGGAATTCTTCAACGGAGCAACTACAGTAGGGGACAATGGAGGCCCGTCGGTTGAAGACGAGGTCGTTTCAATGACGTCATCCACTTGCCAAGGGTTGTCGGCTTCCTGATTGGACGATTCGTCGTTGCGATTGACAACGGTGAGATTACGTCGAAACCAAGCGGAGCTCTCAAGCGAGGCCGCAGCAACGGCGTTACAGAAATCAGTCAATTTCTGAGCGAGGTCCTGTTAGGCAACAAAATGAGAAATTGCCTCGATCAGATGACGGACAGCAAAACAGATCAAAACGAGGCCGAGCGACGTGGATTTCAAACAACTCATTGACGATTTGAAACGATAAGTTCAGGAGTTCAAGATTTGTCATCCATTGTGGTTCAAAATAGAATGCAACTTTGTTAATACCACTCTGGTTTCCAGCCACAAATCATGATAATAAGCGAGTAATGATAATGGTATTAATTAAGCATGTACGACTACTTGATTCTGATTCTACTTGGTTCTCAAACTGAAGTGATATTAAGCGGTTTGTAATATTAGCCGAGGTGATATTAAAAGGGTTTCATTGTATTAATGTCACGTTAATTGAAACATTACGTCAAACATGTAGAATTGTGACAGCAGTACAATAATCGCATGCGCAAAGCCATCAGCTAGAGCGTTGAACCAGCCTCCTTACCTGGAGCTCTTTCCTGGCCCGCCTCTCTTCCGGGACAGGCACGCGTTGCACGAACAAACTCATTATTGTCATCAGAACAAAATGAGCGGGTGGCGATAGATTCAGAGTGAGGCCATCGCGGAAAAGAGACAACAGCGTCATGCGCACTTGAATGACTTTTTCGAGGTCAGAACGCTGAACCAATTCGAACATCAACTGAAGGAGATTGACCTCCAAGATCTGTCGCGTGACGCTACTCTTCTCGGTGCCGCTTGTCAAACTGTGCTTCAACACATGACGCGACGTGTCCACCAACGACTCAAGCGTCAACGCCTGAAAATGTCAAATCACAAACTGACTTTACAGGGGCACATTAAGGAAATGGGCATTTAGGGAGCAATTGGTCCCCCTTACATCCAATATGTTTGAGTAGCTGTATTGCTAAGGACGAGATAAACAGCGATGTCATGAAGATTCCCTTCAGACAACAGACAAAGTATTACGTACAGTACAACCTGATTCAAGCGACCACCTGTGGTAAGCGGCCACTCAAGAGAACAGAGAAAAGCAAACATAAAATGTACAATGAGTACTTCTACATAAACTGTTCCGTATACGATAAGCAGAAAACCTGTTACAGTGAAACCTGTCTATAACGGTCACCTATGGGACCTGAGAAAAATGACCTTTATAGACAGGTGGTCTTTCCCTCCAGGCTGAATTCTATAGAAAGTGTCATTTTGAGGTTATGAAGAGTGGCCTTTATACACAGGTGGCCGCTAATACAAGTTTGACTGTAACAACGACACGGATCTTTCCCTATTGACCGTTAACGAGAGGTTTCGTCTCGAATACATGATCTAGACAGAGGCTAGAATGCGATCATACATCTGCTAACCTTGATCGATGTGATGATATTCAGAAGTGACTGCTGCTCCTCTGTCATGTCAGGAATGGTCTTCCTGTTCATCGAGGCTAGCCACTCTTTCGTGCTGATCATATTGGTTGGCTTTGAGGACTGGGTCTGAGGTTCTTTCGATTTCGTCTGACACCATACGTCCGCTGCTGACGCGAGGAATACCAGAGTGTGGTTCATGGCAATCGGTGTCAGCATTTGAAGAACAGACTGGTTGACGTCCTGCACACAGACAAAAAGACAGACAAATAATCACTGACACGTCACCAACTCACCAAATGCAAGTCACCCTTAAGAGTTTGCTCTACATTAAACTCATCACCATAGATAAGTTGTTTTGGCGTTGGTGCTTGGTTTGGTGGAAGCTGCGTACTAGTCGAGATAGCAAATCTGTCACCACAACCAAGCACCAGTCACACTGCTAAGTCAGTGGAATTCCTATGACTACCTGCTAATAAATTTGAAGGAGATGCAGGGTGGGGAAATTCCATTTCATGTTGTGTACAGTAGTTACCTCCATATAATAACACACGCTAACGATCTACAGCTTAATGACAGTGTTTGATTCCGAACACGTTGAATATGTCCACATGTGGTCAAGGATTTGATGTAAATACTTACTTGAAAAGTTACTTTCTATTAACTTTACACGTCCCTATACTGTAGTTACTTGGTGCAAAAACTAACTTGTAATTGTAACCACTTAAACTTTTTCAATACAACGAGTAACTTTTCCAAGCTACTTTCTGCAATTTCTGTTAAAAGTTCAGTTACTTTATCAATTTTAAAATTTAATTTACTTGATAATTGTTCAATTCAAAACAAAAATCTTCTCTAATTTGCCATTTTCAGCAACAACCAAAATACAAGGAATGTTGCGAAATTTGCTCTGATCTTAAATTTTGAAAAAGTAACCTTGAAAGTATTTAACTGGTTAGTTCTTGTGAACAAGTAACTAGTAAATTTAGAAAGTTACTTTTAAGTATGAATAACTTATAAAATAGCTTGATACTTTCCATATGATGTAATTGTAACTAGATATTTTCAAAACGTAACTGACCCAACCCAGCCTGTTGCTTACTGAGGACCAAGTGTCATAGGGACATCATCTAGCATACAACGCCCTCAAGCAGAGAACAGCAAAACACAGAGACCGTTCCTCATTGTCACCTTTGTGGCTCCAATCTCAAGCGTAGGAATCAACAGAGATGATTTCAAAACAGTCGAATCGGTAGCATTCTCTCTGTTCCAAACAGTCCAGACTTTGACCAACGACAGAAGCACAGACGGAAATATACTCAAAAGGTTTTCCCTGGCGTCCGCCATTGGCTTGTCAACTGTTAAAAAACGAAAACAATCGAATCAAATCTACAATACTATCACATGAATATGTCAATCATTCCAGATCACGTGATTTGATTTTTCACAGGGCACCCACGTCTGCGCAAATCAAATACGAACTACAGTCAAACGTAAACTACAGTCAAACATGTCTTAAGCGACCAAGCTAACAAACGGCAAACAAACAAACAAACAAACAAACAAACAAACAAGGACTTGTCAAAGTAGCAGTTTTATAGTAGTTTAAAGTTTTACGTTTGGATAGCGTAATTTTTATCAAGGAATTTATAGATAATTTCAAATAGTAAATAACTAGTAAATCAGAAGTAAAATAATTACAACCATTTATAGATTTCAGGCACAATTGTATGATTTAATAATATAAAAACAAAACAGTATCCTGTTTGATGAAGACATCAAATCAGGCGTGCTTTGGTTGCTCACACCTTCCTCTGTCGTCTGCTGTTTCAGCTGTGCGCCTTGAACTGAGAACACATGAACGAGATTGGAGAAGATCTGCAGTGAGTTGGAGGACGATGAGCTGTCATCTGCGCTGGGCCGTTTGCCTTTTCTGCGCGGTTTAGGAGTCATAATGGCGGCCGAATGGGACGAATCAACGAGGCAATAATGAGCAATGGCGGTCGTATCTTCTAGAATGGTCAGCACGTGGTCGACAGGGATATCTGCAGACCTGAAAATATTCACAGCTGGTGTTGTGAAAATCCGCAAAGAGATAACCGAATACATAGCTAACAAACATCGTGAAATAAGCTCCCACAATCAAGCAGCTGGATATTTCCATCCATCCACATAAAATTCGTTATGTGTGATGATCCAAATACTCAAATTACGATCCGTAGAAGGTTCAAGAGAGCTCCCTTGAGAAACTTTCTCGTAACTTAGCGGGACACTGATTAAAGGCGATGATGATAACGAGAATGACTACACTCGCATGTCAACGCCACAACTAAATCCTGAAGGTGAAGGCTAACTTGACTTCAGATAGGCATGATCTCATTGGACATGCGACCTTACCTCTGCAAAACGACCAACTGTCTACAACGGCCAATTGCATTCCTAGAGACAACCCTGCCAGTTTTTTCAATTCTGTTACAAGCAGGCTTCCTAGTATTTCATTTCCTAACAACAAATCAGCAACAGAAACACAAGACGAGAGATCGCAATGTCATACCTATCGCTGCTTTGTTTCTTGTCAACTTGACTGTACAATTGTGCGACGCTGCGAAGGTTCAACGATAATTGATCGACCACGCGTACAGCGACTTTAGGCAGTGCCGTACCGAGACTGGCCAAACTGGCAATGACTAAGTTGTTCCAATCGTGATGAAGCGACATCCAGTCGTCCTCTTGCAGGCTACTGAGTACGACAGAGAGTAGCATCGGCTGAGAGGCAAGGCGCTCGTGAATGCGGTATTCCCACGGACTTGCTTTGTCGTGTGACGATTGTTTCGTGTGTCTTTTACCACGTGACTTGATCTTAGCCTGGGAATCCCCATGGTCGGATTCGAGGTCCGCCAGTCCGACGCAGTGCTCCAGCGCAATCAGACTACGAACGAAACTAAGTAATGTCCTCTGCAGATCAAAACGCATCTTATCACTGCGGCTGTCCATGGCAGCATTCACAGTCATTCGCTGCCAATCATCTGTACTACCATCGCTTCCATTCACGGAATAAACTGTGGATAAGAGGCAGTGGAGGGCAATCCGTTGTACTTTGCACCGACGAAAGAGATCGGCTACAAACGAGGCAAAACCGGCGCCATTATCATTGGCTAAGTCGAGCACCTCCCACACGATAGTGGTCAAGAGGTCAATGGTTGCTGTGGTGACGGCAAAGTTGCCATCGATGTCCTCCTGATTGAGTCGTAAGATGCCGTGGTATTCTGACCGGATGTAGTGCAGACAGACGGACAACAGCACTTCAATGTACTTGGCTGTACTGGCACGGACAAGAAGATGTTGACCTGGTAATACAAATGTAAAGACGTAAGCTGAAAACAGAATGCAAATATTGAGGAGAAACAACAAATTAATGCTGCACATGTCATCAATGAACGAACACACAATACCAGTCACTCGAGAATCACACTCACTGTCAATGAGAGAGCCGTAGAACTCCTTCCCAGTCAACGCACGACGATGACGTATTAGCAACTCCCGCAATGCATGCTGATGAGGTGTATTGCACATGCTCATGCTGGCCGTGGTCGCCGAGCACAGGAAAGCCCTGCCATTAACGGCCAGCATGCTGCGTAGTGTCTTAAGCGCGTACAAGACCTGCTCCGAGTCGTACGGCTGAGTGTAATACAGTTTGTGGACGAGAAGAGGATGCGTGGAATGGTTGCGCATCATCTTGTTGGGAAGCGAGGCCGCTACAGGAAAGAGAGGCACCAGTCAGTTCAAGTTAGACGCAAAAGATGCTAACTAAAAGAGACCCACGTTATACTGCAATGATCAGATATCTTCTCAGAAACCGACTGTATATTTCCACTGGCATACATACTAAAGTTGCGTCCATTCTATCTGATAATATCATTTAATCTGGCAATAATACGGATCCCCCCGGTTATCCATTCAACCGAACTCAACCATCTACTAAAGTGAACAAAGGACGAACTGCACTCACGTCTATTCTTGGCGTCCTGGCTACTCGCATTCAGGGGGACCGGTGCGACATCGAGGTTATCAATATCTTGGTCATCTCCTTGGTCATCACTTTCAGCGTCACTGACATCAGCCTCCGTTGCGTGTTTCATGCCACGATATCCGACATCGAGATTGTCTGTCAAGTCGTCGTTACTCGATCCAGTCTTTCGATTATTACCTGCAAAGAATCCAAAATCAAAGATCTATCAACAAAAATTGCCGTCAACAGTGACAAAACTACTGCAATTAACTTCCGCAGTCGTGTCGATGTGTATTATTGTATAGCTTGTATTTCGGGATATTGGTAGCTTCTGGCTCGTGGCTTGAGCAGATACTCCATTTCCTGTCATATTCACCTATGACAGAGGTCAACTAGCTTGACCAATCCTAAAAAGCGTTAAGACTGCACTTAGGACTAATCGTATGTATTGTAATGAGTTGAAATTTATCGCAGGTGAAGGCGCCAGCAAGTTGATTTGTTTGAAACGCATTCAACCGTACTGTTATCTACGATCGTCAATTTCTAGGATTGTTTTGGCTGTCAAAATCGTCGGTTTCACCTCATGCGCCTTGTCAAATGCCAACAGAGGGCTGTGTACAGTTGAGGGTTTCAAACAGTAAGGAATTAAAAACCAATGGCCACAACAGACTCACCAGACATGTCTTGGTTGGTGACAGGTTCCCCGTCCTCCTCGAACGACATCCCGATTTCCCCATGCGACAACGAGGCACTGGTGGGCTTCCGTTCTGACGTCATTTCGCTCTGTGACATTGAGTTATCCAGCCAATTGGCGACGTAGTGCACTGAAACCCTCGAACTGGACGGCTTCAACAGGATCAACAACAACGGCTCGATCAGCCGACCGACGTCGCCATGGTGATTGGAATGGACGAACCAATTTTTCGAAAGCAGTCTACAGATAATGGAATACTGTTAAACCTGCCTTGCGCGACCACCACAGGGACAAATGACACATGGTCGCGTAATAAAAGTTAATTGCATTGCTTGAATCAGAAAGGAAAAATTTGCACGTGGTCTTTTGTATTGCTCTGGTTGGCCGAAGATGTGTGGTGGCTCAAGACAAGCGGTCGCTTAAGACAGGTGATTACTCAAGACAGGTGGTCACTCAAGGCAGGTGGTCACTCAAGACAGGTAGTCACTCAAGACAGGTGGTCACTCAAATGGTGATTCAAGACAAGTGGTGGCTCAACACAAGTGGTCGCTTAAGACAGGTGGTCACTCACACAATCAACCAGATGCCTTGCACAGAGGACATCAAGCTAAGTGAATGTGCTTCAAATGGAACTCAACCAGGATAATAAGCAAGGTTTGATATTGTCTAACAGAAATTATCCGGGTTTAGCTGTGCATATCAGGCCTTGAATAAGGTCAAGAGACTTTGATTGGGGGACATCTCACACCAAAAAACTTACTATACTCAGGCACTCGACTAACGGCACATTATTCAGAGCAGGTATTGCTGAAAAATGGGAAAAAGGAATTTGAGGCGTGTAGATTGCATTATACCAAAATCACAAAAGACGTATGTATTGAAGGCCATACCGGATGTTTGGTGTTGGCGATTCCAGACTGTCCAGGCAAAGCAGCATGCAGCTGAAAACGAAACACATAATAGAAATGGAAATGCCAACACATAAAAAGAATCAAATAGTACGAAAACAGGCCAACAGCACAGTAAAGCAAAGCCCTGACCATATTGTTCATGTGTATATAAAATTGAGCATTGAAAATAGTCAATACAGTGGAACATGTCTATTTGGGACCTGAGAAAAATGACCTTTATAGACGGTTGGCCTTTCTGTCCATGATGATTTCTATAGAAAATGTCATTTTGGGGCTACGAACAGTGGCCTTATACACATACAGTTACTTTGTCAGCCGCGTCTGACCGTAATTTATGGCGTAGTTTATGTAGTAAGTGCATTAAGAGGAAGAGGGACGACCTCTTCATGTAGAGGACCGTTTATATTATTATTATTTATACACATGTGGCTGCTCTATAGAGGTGGCCGCTAATACAGGTTTGACTGTATATTACAGTTTCGTGTAGCACAGGGCGTTGAGATTACTCTGTCCACATCAACAGAGTTTACATAGACAAGCTAAAACATGAAGAACTTTTAAGAAAGTGGAATAAACATTAAACGATGTGACATTAACTAATGTGTTAACCCTTGTCCTGCTATTGACGTGTATACACGTTTTCGAAACAAGTCAAAAGTAGCAACACATAACCAATCAGATAGTTAGTCCTTAGCAGGCAACCAATCAGCAATTGAATCACATTACATACACGGTATACATTGGCATGTGTTGGATGGGCTAAGAGATGAGACGAACCCGTGATGCCTGATTCTCAACGTCAAAGCAGGCCCACCAGAAAAATATCAAACCCAGAAAGCAGACTGTATTCTGTAACTACCAGTGTAATTCATTGTAGAAACTTAAATTATGTGTGAAGAATTGGTCAAACTAGTTTTGCCGCTTTTGGACTCAGGATTATCTGCTAGCCATCAAAGAGCCGGGCTCCCGGATCCTGATTTTTATCGTACCATGTACAGTCCTCTACAAATAGCAATGACATGTTAAGTGACCACGCGAGGGATCAATGAAAGTGGTTGCCTTATACAGGTGAATCACAGAAAAATGGATTTATTATCTGTGACTTTTTCCAGGACACCTTGTGGGTTGTATCTCTACAAAAGTGGCTACATGTGACAGGTGGTCGCATAAGACAGGTGGTCACATAAAACAGGTGGTCACTTAAGACAGACGGC